>PIJE02001080.1:171263-175275 GCA_002895965.2 Coryphaenoides rupestris | reverse complement strand
GAGCGTCTCTCGGTGATGTTGATGAAGGTGGCCCCGGCGGGGATGTCCAAGATCTTGTGGTATCCCAGGGGGACCGTGGTGTTCCGGAAGCTTCCGGACACCTTGCGGCAGGATCGCTCCCCGCCCCCGCACACCCCACACCTGTCAACCACTGCACCGGAGCCCAGGACCCCGTCACACCCCTCCAACTGGAGAGAGACAGACACAGAGAGAGAGAGAGAGAGAGAGAGAGAGAGAGAGAGACAGAGAAAAGAATGAGAAAAGAATGAGAAAAAACAACAATTAAGTAATATTTCGAAGAAATTACGATAATTAAAAAGGAGTAAGACTCACTCATCGATTCTTTTAGAGAGTGGATGAGTGTGCCCCACAGAAAACTGAGGGAAATATTTGTTTGTTGCTTGTTTCCCTTTCCAATCACCCATGTTTATATCAACTATGTTTAAGTAGAATGCTAACTACTGTAGCGGTTCCAGGCAAGCACACCCACATCAGAACAAGAGTCAACAAGACTAGAGAGGGGGAGGGAGGGAGGGAGGGAGAGAGAGGGAGGGAGGGAGGGAGAGAGAGATGGAAAGAGGGGGTGAGGGAGAGAGGGGGGGGGTGCAGGAGGGGGCACATATTGGAGACACGCTGGAGCTTAACGCCAGCCAGCCGTACATCAGGGGTCTGGATCCAGGGCTGGCAGAAGCTACTGGACTCCCTCAGCCTCAGCTGAATCTTGGCAGAGTCTCTTCTCTTCTTCCCCCAACCATGTCTCTCTCTCACTCTCTGTCGCTCTCTCTCTCTCTCACTCTCTGTCTCTCTGTCTCTTTCTCTCTCTCTCTCTGTCATTCTCTCATTCTGTCTCGCTGTCCCTCTCTCTAACACACACACACACACACACACTCACCAGGCAGCGTCCGCCGACACACACGTCGTTGGTGCTGAGGCTGTAGCAGGGCGTGCCGTCGCGGACGCGCTCCGCCTGCCGGACGTAGAAGCGGTAGCCGGCCGGCCGGCAGGTCAGCTCGCACTGGTTGTCTGGACCCACTGGGAGAGAGACACAGAGAGACAGAGAGAGAGAGAGAGAGAGAGGGAGAGGGCGAGGGAGAGATAGAGATAGAGGGGGGGAGAGAGAGGGAGAGACGGAGAGGGAGGGAGAGAGAGGGAGAGAGAGAGAGAGGGAAAGAGAGAGAGGGAGAGAGAGAGAGAGGGAGAGAGAGAGGCAGAGAGAGAGAGAGAGAGAGAGGCAGAGAGGGAGGGAGAGGGAGAGGGAGAGAGGGAGAGAGAGGGAGTGAGGTAGAGGGAGAGAGAGGTGAGTCTGGTAAACTGGCACACACACACACACACACACACACACACACACACACACACGCGAAAGAAGCAACAGATGCTGCCTACGGTGCATTTTTTGTAAATTTGCAAGCATATGTTAAACTTTGGTATGTGTGTGTCTGTGTGAACTTTAGTAGTCACGGGGCTACTGTAGAGATTGAGAAGTGAAGAGAAGATGTGTGTGTGTGTGTAGGGCTACTGCACGTGTGTGTCTGTGTGTGTGTGTCGGTGTGTGTGTCGGTGCATGTGTGTGGTTGTGTGCATTGCTCCCAGGGCTACTGTAGGGATTGAGAACACGTGTGTGTGTGTTTGTGTGTTTGTGAATAAGCCTGGGGGCTACTGCAAGTGTGTGTGTGCGCGTGTGTATGTGTTTGGGTGCGCCTGGCGGCAGAGGATGAAGATGACCGATGAGCTTCTCTCCATGTGTTCAGGAAACAGCCCCCCCCGCCCCTCCACCTCCCCCCTCCTGACCTCTATTCAGTCAGACAGACGGGGGGAGGGGGGGACACAGAGGGGGTGAGGGGCTTACCTCACCCGCCCCCATCCCACTAGAGAGCACTTCAAGGGCGCTAGTGTACGTCTACTAGCTGTATAAACTCGGCAGAGAGGTGTATTAGTCCCCCCGGGGGGCGCGTGGGGGGGGGGGGGTGTAGATTTATGGGCAGAGCAGAACTGTGGCGGCGGTGTGGACCGCATGGGAAGTGTAGCGGTCCAGCAGACGGGAGGGGGGGGCGGCGGGGGGGGGGAGGGAGAGAGAGCGAGGGGATGGGGAGAGAGAGAGAGAGAGAGCGAGGGAGAGAAAGAAAGAAAGAAAGAAAGAAAGAAAGAAAGGAAACACGACAGACAGAGAGAAATGGAGAAGAGGCAGGAAATTAAACTTCTGGGAAGAAAGGCACACACTTAATATTTCTGCACATGACAAATGATGTGAGACAGACAGTGAGAGACAAACAGAGGAGTGAGAGAGAGAGACAGGCAGACAGAGCGGTGAGAGACAGAGACAGACAGACAGAGTGGTGAGAGAGAGGCAGACAGACAGACAGGTGGGGTGGTGACAGACAGACAGACAGAGCGGTGAGAGCCAGACAGACAGATCGGTGAGAGACAGAGACGAACAGACAGAGAGTGGTGAGAGACAGACAGAGCGGTGAGAGCCAGAGACAGACAGACAGACAGAGTGGTGAGAGACAGACACACAAACAGAGTGGTGAGAGACAGACAGAGAGACAGACCGAGCAGTGAGAGACAGACAGACAGATCGGTGAGAGGCAGGGCAGTGAGTCATGCGGAGGATGTGGAGTGAGATGGATGGATAAGGGCAGCCAGGGACGGCTCCAGTCCTCCTGCGTTGTCTGAGGAATGACAACGGATGGGGGGTGACACCGGGTTAATGCCCTTGGGACTTCCAGTGTGTGTGTGTGTGTGTGTGTGTGTGCGTGCGTGCATGCGTGCGTGTGTGTGTGTGTGTGTATGTGCGTGTGTGTGTGGGAACCGTGTTGCGTGAGAGATCCTAACCCAGACATTTTATTGTGCACTACACTGACTCACATTAGCGTGTACATTTGACATTTTGAAAGAGGTCAAACGTTGCGGTCAAACACATTGTCTTCAGGCAGAGTTTTGAAGGTCATCGTGAAAGTCATTTGTGTGTGTGTGTATAATATTATAAACAATCCGGCGGTTCTCAAACAATTTTTGTACTAATCTACCCCCTCTCCCCCCCTCAAAGACGTTTCTCAGCCATGTACCCCTTTCACCAGGACAACAACAACATTTTGTCACGGTCGTGACCGTGTCTCCGGGCTCCCGGGGTTGGGGGGCGTGGCTCCGGGCTCCGGTGCCGCCCCTGCATAATTAGCGGCACCTGCGCGGCACTCACGGCTGCCGTGAATTAACAATCAGTGCGAGTATAAAGACTCCCAATTAAATCATGGTAGCGATTTATTATCTCATTATGAGAGGAGCTCCCGGTGCATTGCACAACCCACTCAAATTGCATCGAGGGTCCATTGTTACAGAATTTAAACGTTGATTTAATATTAAGTAATTGAAAAGTTAAATTCCGATAATGAGAATAAAATGTAACCCGTCACTTCAAGCCAGCATGTAATTAACCTTCACCTGACCTTAACTGTCCTGTGCATGTTAAATCCCTAAACAACATTGCAATACCATATCTCTGTCCTTGTGTGATACTTGTTCTCCTGTTCAAACCTGAAACATACATAATATACCTGTTTCTCGTTCTTTATACCTTTCACGCCTGCCTGCCTGTCTCACGGTAAATAAATAAAACTCCGCACTGCAAAACCCTGAGTCCTGAGTCTTGCTTTTTGGGTCCTCCTGCTCACATTTTTGTAGGGGGCACGGAGGAAAAAATAAAAATTGAGCACATGAAACAACTACTCCTCGCCGGTTTAAGGAAATTACGAACGGACATTGGGAAGTCACGACGTTAGCTAATTTCTCCCTCAAAAAGCACAAATCCAAAGGTGGGCCAGAGCTTGTGAACGCAACTCCTTGTGAACTGCAAGCTCCCATTTCTGGCAACATTTTGGTGTTTCTGTTTCAGCGTTCTCCTTGTTTTAGACATGTTCTTCAGAGCACCCCCATGCCAAACCCCATTTGAGAACACTGATCTAATCAAGCTGTCTTCACCAAAAACAGATACCAAAGATATTTCTCATCCATCATA
>PIJE02001080.1:161263-166263 GCA_002895965.2 Coryphaenoides rupestris | reverse complement strand
TGTGTGTGTGTGTGTGTGTGTGTGTGTGTGTGTGTCTGTGTGTGTGTGTGTGTGTGTGTGTGTGTGTCAATTCTCATGTGGTGTGTGTGTGTGTATGTACGTGACATGTCGTTGCCAGACTTCAATGCTGCAGAATAACAAAATGCCCATCCTCATCGGCCTAGTGGTGAAGAGTGCCGGCCATCGCTCAGATACTATGTCATCTATACTCGCTATCGCGACAACGCTCAGACGCCGATCAAATGCGTCGCCCCATAATCGTAACCTACTCTCATTCGTCGATTCGCCGTGACTCTCAAACCTCCTCCGTAAGTTCGTACACACAGGACCTCCGAATAGCCCCACGTCGCACCCGATCACTCCGGTATCGCGGACCACCTGCTTCGTCGGCCGACTATCAGCTCTACGCGGATATAGTTGTCAGTACGCAGCCATCCCAACCGGGTACCTCCATAGCTATAGTTGCTCGGCAATGTGAACATTAGTGTTCCTATGTATATTATTATTATATTACACACAAACATTACTGGCGCGCCACAGAACAGCAGCTTGTTTGAAATATACGGCTGGCCCAAAGCTTACCAGGACAACCACAAACCCAAACGGATTTCTCCGCTTGGTGAGGATGTGGACTCGAGGATTGAACCCAGTGCTCTCCTATGTCTGCAGGATTGTGGAGGCAGGTACGAACACCCACGACCCCCAAATGCAACATGCCAAGTCATTCATCAGGGAAGACACTTGTTTGGTCTTGGATAAGAGCAAAGAGACTTAAAGATGAAGTAGCTACATATGGTATGTAGGGGATAGACTAGCACAAGGATCACAGTCTCCAGTAAACTCTTCATTACAAAACGTTTGTATTATAACCGCTAATGTTTCTGCTTGGTGCTTTATGTATATTTGTGTTTGATCATTTTATTGAATTGTATTGTGTATGACGTACTCGTATATCGACTTCTTATCCCAATCCAGACGGACTCTTGCTTTGCTGAACTTATCTCACATGTGGCGTGCGCGATACGCGGCGAAGACTCACGCAATAATAAAATATAATATATCTAATGACACCGCATTAAAACTCTTTGAGTGTGATTAAGTGGGAACTACAGTACTGTGTGAAGAGGCTGACAGACCCGTCATGACCTTTCTCTGAATTTCTCAAAAAGCTACTGGCAGGTACTACCCTGCGGAGTATAAATTATATTTTTTGCAATGTAATTTCCCAGTTATTCGAGTAAATAGTGTCATGCTTCGTTGTTGTACATTTATTGATACTCCTTTGACATCTGGGTGGTATCACTATACTCTCCGCTTTATATATACCCCACGCTATAGCCTTCTCTGTCGGCGACGACCTGTGGCATATGCGCACCAAGTGAAGATTACAATCATCCTCCAAGTGCCTGTGTGTCTCAGATTAAATATCTCATCCAATATGCACCAGAATGAGTGAACTACTTTATCCCTATGTCAGCCCTTTTATCGGAGCAGCAGGACATACTACGAAATATGAAAACGTCTTACATTATTTTTTCATATATACTCTTCTTCCCGGCCATACTGTTATGCAAAGAGGTATGACTAGAATCTCCTCGAATTGCTCAGTTATTTAACAGTGAATAACATGCAAAAGTTATAAACCCTTCGTGATGAAATACTTTCCTAAGCTAAATACCAATCAATTAATCAACTTTTCCTCTGTATACTCCACATAGGTTATTAATCTGTTAATTAATCATAATCTTAACAAAAAATATATGAAAGTGAAATCAACCCGCTATATAGACATATAGAGAGTAGACAAACACATCTCAGGCGAGGTGATCTCTGTGTTTACATTGAACAACTATAAGCTTATTATATCACTTTACGTACGTGTGCTCGAGCGCATAGCTATAGTGTCATTCTACAAATGATAAACTAGATACTCATCTAGATAACACATATAGATAAATGACTAAGTTGTGACATTAATCATATCGGATTTATTACATGTTTGTAGACTGATCCAAAGTAACAATGCGGATACAGATAATCATCTCAAAAAGATGGAAATCATGGAGTGATAAGCCAGCTGCATGGTTCTCAGGTGGAGCTTGCCTGCGTCTCGCTGCTGGAGCGCGCGTGCCCGCCTCTTACACATCTTGATACGGCCGTAAGAGGCACGCGCCCGCGGTGCCGCAAAGCTCCCACGTGCTTAGTGAAACACGCGATGTGGTCGATGCACGCGTGGAGCCCAGTAATCCGGTTGTCCCTAGAGCGCAGATACCTCAGCTACACTCATCTACAAAAGAGCAAACAACACCAACCACAGTTGTATTTTTAATCGTTATTCTGTGACAAATTGCAGCTTGCCCTGCGCAAATACTCATAGATCGCACGGGTTAACGACCTTTTTCCCATGAACTAAGGACGTGACTTGACGTGACCGAAGGTGCTTCAAACAATTCTCTGAAATTAAAACCTAGCTCGCCAGCTACTAAGAATCACTAATTTCTCAGCCTTTCCGATAGTGCCGAACCTCGTGTCAGTAAAGAAATATGGGTAAAGTGATGGATGGAGGAGTGTTAGAGTCTTTCTGTTGATTTGACTTGAATCACTTTATTCCAGGACATTTCCCAAAATATAGAATTAATTAATTGAAGTGTTGTGATAGTGCTCAACACTAACAGACCATAGATCCAGCTAAGCTGTGCTCATTGGTTGTCCGGCCTTATACGATACTAAAAAATTAAGCAAGATATGGTGCTGTCTTTGCTGTGTCAACGAGCGGACTACAAACTCAAGTGAGCGTGTGTAGGTCGTCTCGCTGCTCTATGACTTTATTATCTAGTCAACAATCTCAGTTCGTTTATATTATTAATATTTATTGAGGTGAGTATCCATTACCTCTTTGGCCTCTCTCCGCGAAACGTGGTTGTTCACCTGGCTTACGTAATAGGCGGCCCGGCACGCTCTCTTCGCAAGCCTCGGGACCGTCGCGTGCTATATAGCCCGCGCGTCAAGCACGCAAAGTCGCGCGCTGCCCGAAATACTCCACGTCGAGCCACGCGTCTACCATCAACTTCCCTCAGGAGTGGGTACCAGATGCTCACAAGATGAGCGTGGTCAAGAGAAGCACGGCACAACGATATTCCCTATACAGGAGATTTTAGCGAAATGTATTCACTGAATGAATAAATGAATAATGATGGAACAGAGGAGCCGTGGTTGTTTCTACAGTGGGAACAAACAAACCATCAACGATCATCATAGACGGCGGAGGAATGTGAAGAAAATGCGACTTCTGGCCGGTGGGTCGCTAGACCTTATTAAGACGCAGAAGCGCCTGGTCGCTGTTTCAACTTAGTTGGATGAGCGTAGAAACACTGGACGTTTGATCAAGATCACCAAACAATGAGATTGATAAGTGTGACTACAGTCCGTCTTCTTTGGGTGTGTTTTTTCTTTTTTTTTTTTTTTTTCTGTGTTTGCCGGCGATTTCTTACACACACACACCAAATAAGACGGACGTAGGTCAACACTATCAACTCATTGCTGGTGATCTGATCAAAAGGTCCAGTCTTTCTACGCTCATTACAAGTAAGGTTGACAGGACCAGGCGCATCTGCTCTTATAACAGTTAATAAGGTCCAGCGACTGGGGGGGGGGGGGAGGGGGCACGGCCGGCGCATTGTCGGGTTTTTTATCAATCAGTTGAAATGCCATTTCAAATCTGCTCGCGCAGTATGGACGATTCTATCATATTCACTTAGGAAGGTATACCCGGTCTGAAATGCAGTGGATATTTAACAATGGCACTTTAACTACTGCACCGACCGAAATGAGCACCGAATATGGCGTTGTTGATTCGTACGGTTAGTACCGGTTGTACGGCGAAAACCGGTCTCCATAGTATGGTTACCGCGTTCTCGGTACCCATCCCTAATGTTCATGGCAGTCCAGAGTTTCCAATAATGTTCTACAACTCTTATTTTTCTGTGATAGAGTGATTGGAGCACATACTTCTTTGTCACAAAAAACATTCATAGATTGGTTCTTTATTAATTTATTCTGGGCTACTGAAAATTGACCAAATCTGCTGGTCAAAATATACATACAGCAATGCTAATATTTGGTTACATGTCCCTTGGCCATTTCACCTCAATTAGGTGCTTTTGGTAGCCATCCACAAGCTTCTGGTTGAAATCTTTGACACTCCTCTTCAGTCAGTGCAGTTCAGCTAAATTAGTTGCTTTCTGACATGGACTTGTTTTCTCAGCACTGTCCACATGTTCTCGATGGAGTTTAATCAGGACTTTGGCAAGGCATTAAACCTTAATTCTAGCCTGATTTAGCCATTCTTTACCACTTTGATGATGTGTTGGGGTCATTGTCCTGTTGGACACACCAACTGCGCCCAAGACCCAAACTTCTGGCTGATGATTTTAGGTTCTCCTGAAGAATTTGGAGGTAATCCTCCTTCTTCATTATTCCATTACTCTTCTGTCAAAAGCACCCAGTTCCATTGCGACAGTTTCATCTGATCCAAGAACTGTCCCCAGAAGGCCTTCTTTATTGTCCATGTGACAGCAGCAATTTCAGTTGAGCCTAGTCGTGCCCGCCTTTCTGAGCAAGGCTTCCTTCTTGCACGGCAGCCTCTTCAGCCCCATTGGGATGTTAAAACACGTGACTTGGACACTGACACCTGTGTCCAGCAGCTTCCATTCATTGGCAGACCTGCTTTTTTGGTGGTTCTCGGTGACTCATGCCATCCCGACCAATTTTCTCTCCAGCAAGCGTGATCAGCTTGCGTTTTCTTCCGATGTGGCTGACACAACCGTGCCGTGGACTTTTACTTACAAACAATGTTTGCACAGTTGATCTCGGGACCGTGTAAGCTCTTTGAAATTGCTCCAAAGTGACTTTCCTGACTGTTCCAGTCAATGATCTGCTTTTTCAGATTTGCTAAGCTCCTTGACTTTCCCATGTAGTGTTATTGTTGTCTGAGCTCAATG
>PIJE02001080.1:76269-161238 GCA_002895965.2 Coryphaenoides rupestris | reverse complement strand
GACAACGGCGTCTTTGTTCACTCTGACAACGGCGTCAGAAGAGAAGAGAGCATTTTTACAGAATTGAATCTTCCTCCACGAGAACAGAAGACAAACCAAAGCAAAGCTAACGTGGCCAACGTGAAACTAAAAGCACATTTATCTCTCGTGAATATGTGTGTCCACGCACGCACATAATTATAAATTAGAACCCCCAAATCAGACACGCGGGAGTGTTTATCTAACTATAATGGAAGGAGTGTGTGTGTCTGTGTGTGTGTGTGTGTGTGTGTGTGTGTGTGTGTGTGTGTGTGTGTGTGTGTGTGTGTGTGTGTGTGTGTGTGTGTGTGTGTATGCCACGCGTTGAACGGGCAGGGGCACGCTTCGAGCGGGTGACATGATGAGTAGCAACTAAATAACAGTAATGATATGTGTTGTTGTGCAGGCTCTGCAGAGAGAGAGACAGACAGACAGAGAGACAGAGAGACAGAGAGACAGAGAGACAGAGAGACAGAGAGACAGAGGGACAAGACAGACAGAGACAGAGAGACAGAGAGACAGAGAGACAGAGAGACAGAAGACAGACACACAGACAGACAGAGACAGAGACAGAGACAGAGAGAGACAGAAACAGACAGAGAGACAGAAGTGAGAGACCAGAGACAGAGAGACAGAGAGAGACCAGAGAGAGACAGAGACAGAGAGAGAGACAGAGACAGAGAGACAGAGAGAGAGACAGAGAGACAGAGACAGAGAGACAGAGACAGAGAGACAGAGACAGAGAGACAGAGACAGAGAGACAGAGAGACAAGAGACGAGAATCACACATGATACATTTATATCACATTAATGTGGGTGCTCTGTGTGGATCTGAATCTGGTGAACACATTCTTGATTGACAGGATCAAGATGGAACATTGAGAAGTCGTTTAATGTGACGTTAGTCCTAGTTTCAGCTTATTAAGTCCAGTAGTACAAACTCTCAACTAATCAAGCAGCAGTGTGCATCAGAGTTACACAATACAGATACAAAATAGGATACATATAATAGAAATACGAGAAATGCATGTTCTGACCTGAAGGCCTAACCGCTATAAGTACGCACGGTATTATTCTTAATTTAAGTACTTCCATTCAAACCCGGGGGGCCGCGCAATTACTCAGGACTTAGTGGTTGTTTTTACAACAGCAGTAACAGCCTATGGACGCGGGAGGCGCGGTGGATATGGAATGCAGTGTTGGTGACGCTGCACAAATATTGACGCTTGAATGGATCGAAAGGGGAGGGGGGGAGGGGGGGGGGTGGTGCGGGCACCGGTGGCTCAAAACGTTACGAGGAGAACAGAAAATAGACAGCAGCAGAGAGAGACACACACGCAGAGACTGCGGTCTGCCAGCACCATCCGTCTCCATTCAAGTCTCTTCTCACACATTCCTTGTGTTTCCACAACTTTCCGTCCCTGCTCCTCTTATTACACACACACACACACACACACACACACACACACACACACACACACTGTAACCCCTCCACCCGAAACACAACTCCACCCGCCACTGCCTCAGTCCGTCCAAACAGCCAGTCACCAGCTCACCTCCACCTCTTTCTCATCTCATGCAAAGACACACACACACACACACACACACACGCATCACCTCTCCCCTGTGTGTGTGTGTGTCACCACAACAGAGGTCCCTTTCACCGCCACTCGACTGCGTCACATCCCTGCCCCTATCATCCCCCACTTCCCTCCATCCTCTCTCTGACCTGGCATTTCCTCTCTCTCTCTCTCTCTCTCTCTCTCGCTCTTTCCTTCCCTCGATCTCTTTCGGTTCCCCACTCGTCCCCAATGCAACACTGCACACACACACACACACACACACACAGGCCCAGGGCAACCAGTGTTATGATGACAAATTCCCCTAATGGACAATAACAGGAGTCCCACTCAATCACACACACACACACACACACACACACACTCACTCACTCACAAGTCCAGGCAAACACCATGCTTACGCATCAGCCACTACCAAACATAACTCATATACAGTACACTCAAATTCCCAACGCTGCCACAAGGCTAAATGTGTGATCCGGTGAGTCAGAGCAGGCTGCTGCTGGCACACAGGGACCAGGGCCTCAGCCAACCACTAAATCTGTTTTAACATGAGGAGAGACACACAGAGATACAGAGAGAGAGAGAGAGAGAGAGAGAGAGAGAGAGAGAGAGAGAGAGAGAGAGAGAGAGAAGAGACAGAGACAGAGAGAGACAGAGAGAGAGTTAGCGAGATAGAGAGAGGAAGGGAGAGCACCAGGATGAAAGACAGCTAGATAGAGAGGGGGGGGAAAGATAGAGAGACGGTGCCAAATTGTCTGAAGAGTAAGAGAGAGCGAGAGAGAGAGAGAGAGAGAGAGAGAGAGAGAGAGAGAGAGAGAGAGAGAGAGAGAGGTTAGAAAAAAGTCAATGAGTGCCAACACAGCTATGAATACAAGTGTCTACTTCCCCATCGCCTAATGCCAGTCTGTGGGTGCGTCTGGCTGGTGGCATGTGTGTGGGTGTATGTGTGTGGGTGTATGTGTGTGTGTGTGTGTGTGTGTGGGTGTATGTGTGTGTGTGTGTGTGTGTGTGTGTGTGTGTGTGCGTGTGTGTCTGTGTGTAAGTGTGCGTGTGTGTGTGTGTGTGTGTACTCTAGAGGGAATTTATTTGCGTTCTTATCACTTCCCACTCCACCCTTAGATAGGAGCAATCTGCAGCACGTGGGGAGGTTGTATATATAGTCCCATCACCCTCACACACACACACACACGCACACGCACACACACACACACACACACACACACACACACACACCACACACTCTGTTCTGGATTGAATGCAGTGTACATACATGGGCTCTTACCCAAAGTAAGGGCCCAGGAGTAGCCTAATATGGCTCCGCTTCAATATCAACACGATGTCATATTGAAAGTAAATAACATTATGAAAGTCTTCAGCGTTATCAGAATCCATCATAGAAACATCAACAAAAGTCCTAAGACACGCCTACTCTGTTGATTGTGTATTTACAACGCTACTTAACATGACTACGGCCCTGTGTCCGTGTCCTTATAAAGTTGATCACTTTATTGATTTATTTATTTATGGTAAAAAATGGATGAAGAAGAGCTTGACATAGTTATACAAATACTTTTGTGATAACGAGAGATGATGCCGAGGTTATTAGTAGTTCCGTATCAATGTAAACGTCATGTGTTGTGTGCATAGGATCACACTTGAACACTGGAACAGTCGAACCCTCACCCTATAAGTGCTTCCTTCTTCCTGTCATACCAGACGGCATTACCTCCTCATTCCTACACACCCAATACGCCCCTCACCTGTGTGTGTGTGTGTGTGTGTGTGTGTGTGTGTGTGTGTGTGTGTGTGTGTGTGTGTGTGTGTGAGACCGTGTCGTGTGTGTATTCAACGGGGAGTTAAACCATCTGGCACGACCAGCCCGCTGTCCCCGGCTGCTTGACTTGGCAGCCCGCTCACACACCCGCTCACACACTCACACTCACTCACTCACACACTCACAGCAGCCCGCGAGCGGTTGATAATGCAGCCACTGTGCAGCACAGAGAGGTACACACACACATAATGATTACCACAGGGCCCCTCGCCAGACATGGCATTACATCAATCCACACCGCAGCGGTGGAGGTACACGCACACACGGCACGCACGCACACACACACACACACACACACACACACACACACACACACACACACACTGCAGACGACGATGTCCACAGCAATGCACACATACACAGCTTTCAGCACGAGAGAGGCACTATGTGCACAATCTGGGGCATATTAACACTTTTATTAATCATAATAAATAAGAGGGTAATCATTTATGAGATAATTCATGCAGGCACGCGGGAACACACGGGGAGGCACACACACACACACGCACACACACACACACACGCACACACACACACACACACACACACACACACACACACACACACACAGAGCATCAGGCCGTAAAAATTTCCATCCGAGACCTGGAGACCTGAAGAATTAATGTGCCCATCAACCCCCTCAACCCCAGAGACGGCCCCCCCGAAGCCCCACACCTCACACCTCTGCTCCAATCGTAACCAGACGCCTGACCACATGTTATGTACAGTCTGTCCCGATCCTGAGACGGAGAACACAGCACGATACTGCAGCTGAGGTCCCAGGTGGGTCGAGAGAGCAGACATTCAAGGGAATGAATCATACTCTAACCAATCAATCCACTCACCAAACACCTATCTACCTATATATCAATGAAACAGCGTCTACGATACCAATCAAGCGAAGCCAACAGGATGCCTACCTGAGAGAAACAGCGGTGGTACTCCCTGTCGCTGCCAGGACAGGTGTAGCTTCGGGACCGTCTCCTGTCCTCCGAGGCGTGCTGCAGAGGGTAGACGCCGCCCTGGGGTGCCATGTGGTGGGCTCCCGGGTGCTGCTCCCTCTCCCTCTCCTGCTGCAGCTGGGTGCTGGGCCGGTGCAGCGGGGAGGAGAAGGGTGGGGGCCCACGGTCCGTGTTGCCGTGAGGGTGGTGGAACGCCTGGGCGGCGGGTGGAGGCGGGGCCGTGACCGAGTGCCAGTCGAACGGCGGCCGGCGGCGGGGCTGCAGGGGGGCGAAGGAGGCCCGGGAGGAGGAGGAGGAGGAGGAGGTGTGAGGATACGGGGCTCGCTGCTGCCCTCTCCCCCTACTCCCCTCTGCTCCCGTGTGCGGGGTGTCCGGCCGTCTGTGTGGTTCGGGGCGGCCCCTCTCCGGGATTTCCTCCTTGGCGGCGGCGGGGGTGGTGGTTGTGGGCGGAACTTCCGGCGACACCTTCCGCTCTTCCTCCTGTCTCCCCGCCACCACCTCCTGCTCCTCGTGCTGTTGCTGCTCCTCCTGCTGTTGCTGCTCCTCCTCCTCCTCCTCGCCATCAGCTGCTGTGTGGTGCTCCTCCTCAGCGGGGCCATCTGCGCTCTCCGTGGTGGTGGTACCATTGCCCGTGTGGCGAGCTTGCCGGTTGTGGCGGTGCAGCGGCAGAGAGAAAGGGACCCTGCCGTAACCGAACTGACCCGGCCGGATGGCAGCCATTCTTGGAGAGAGAGAGAGAGAGAGAGAGAGAGAAAGGGATATCCAGGACATATGGAGCGAATAGAGACAGGGGAGAGGAAGAGAAGAGGAGATAAGGAGCTAGACCTGGGGCCAGTGGGAAGCGATAAGGCTGGAGTGTACCTGGGCATGATGTACGGACTTAGCTAATGATCTAATAAGACAGCATAAGACACCAGAGATAAAGCCCACTTCCCATGACTTGGCACAGAGTTAGGAAACACAGCCTGACAACAACGTAACAGGAGATGACAGAATCTGATTTTGGTTTTTAATCGGGCATAATCTCTCACCTCCTGGTGGACGACGTCGCTCCGTCCTGACCGGTGGCTATGGATCGCCTGTTGCCTCCGCCGCCACCGCCAACCGCAGCTCTCCCTGCGCCCGGATTGGTCGGTCTCCTCAGGACGCGCCCCGGTTGGCTGTGGCTGCGGGGGTTAGCATGGTAGGGTGAGCGGTAGACGGGTACTGCAGGCTCCTGATTGGCCAGGGAGTAGTCCGGTTGGTAAAAGGAGCCCAGGTTTACCGGCGGGTTCCCCTGCGCGGGTCCAGGGCCCGGCCCAACTCCGGCCGCCACGTCCCGGTACAACGGCAGGCCCGGGCTCTGATTGGCTGAGACGGAGGGCGGGTAGTATGGGGGGTGTTGCCCGGGGTAACGGGAAGGGTAGAAGGGCCGCATGGCGGAGATGACTGGACCCCCGCTCCATCCGGGAACATAGCCCCCCCAGTTTGAAGGGGAGTGTGAGAGAGGTGGGGTCTGGGGCGGCGGGGGAGGCAAGCACTTCCTGCTCCTCTCGGCCACGCCCACTCCACAGGTCTGAGAGCAATCTGACCACTCCCCCCAGGCAGACCACACCCCCTCGACCGCCTCTGCCGCATCAAAAGCCTGCCGGGAACGCCGACCTGCCGTCTGAGAGATGCCAAGCAGAGATAGAGGGAAAGAGAAAGAGAAAGAGAAAGAGAAAAAGAGAGAGAGAGAGAGAGAGAGAGAGAGAGAGAGAGAGAGAGAGAGAGAGAGAAGAGAGAGAGAGAGAGATAGACCGACAGACAGACAGAGAGAGAGAAATAGACCGACAGACAGACGAGAGGGGAGGGAGAAGAGAGGGGGAGAGGGGGGTCAATCCCGCCTGCTTCTCATTACGGCTCCCAGTATGAGCAGCGCGAACCACCCGATTACGCTCTCTTCTCTCAACATCTCAAGCTCTTCTAGTATCATCGAAGACAGTATCACATTCATCCAAGTCCCCTCTCATGCCCACATTTAAGCTCACTTAGACCCTTGTCGTCGCTTCAAATTTACTCGCTGAATCTTTTTGAGCCCCAAAGATTTTGATATGCGCCACACTTCCCCTTGCACCTACCCGTTTTATTCCCTGCCGGTCCATCCTTCCACACTGACTGACCTAGCTGCCTAGCTCGCTATCAAAACCAAATGCGACACCCGCCTCCTGCGGGCGTTAGCGTTGATCCCCGCGTGACCACGTCAGACCAGGTCCAATGGCAGACCCACATTGTTTTCAACCACATGCTCCTGCGAGGTAGCCGCCCCTACGTCCCCTCTCTCGCCAGAACATATACGCCCTTACCTGCTTCATTCCGCAATAAATAAAAGATGTATATCCCCTTTCTATTTAGGAACAACCGAATAACGCCAGAATCAAAATATTAAAAAAAGTCCAATTTTCGGCCCCTCCCTGTACCCCTCAGTTACGCTCGCGCCTCCCCAACTCCCTCCCCTTGGCTACTTCCGGTTGCCACAACCCCCTATTGCTCCCGTCACCTCGCGGCACTCCCATATTTCCTGGCCTGAACTGAATGTTCGCCAGTCTGGGCTCCTAAATCTGCTACTATTTTAGGAGCCGATAAGCAGACCATCGAAATTAAAAAAGAATTAAAAAAGAATTTCGGGTACCCAGTACCCGGCACTTTGGATTCGGTTCCCAACCCTATGTCCGTCACTGGGACTATATTTCCTGGCCTGAATGATGTTCCCAGTCTGGCTCTAAATTGTACAATGGCTGTACACTTGAATGTCTGCTGCTTTCTGAGGTAGTTATTAAGTAGTTACTAAAACCAATCATAATCAAATGCAGGAGCAATTATGTAATATGATAAAGAGTAGATATATTTATATAGTCTTACAGTTACAACCGGCCCTTTGAGGGCAACTATAATGCTGATGTGGCCCGGGATGAAATTGAGTTTGACCCCCTGCCCTATGTCTATATCCACGCGATTGAGTTTAGTGCTTATTTATTTATTCACTTCCATTTGCAGTGTTGGTGTCGTGCTTTTATTTATTTTAGGACATCACGATGCCTCGTAGAATCATGACTATGCATGTGAAACGTAATTGTTAATGATACAAATATTCTCGTATTTATTATTATTATAATTATTTACATCCGAGGATGTCTGTAGAATTGATGTGAACGCAATCACCAATGATTTCTCACAAATTCAGCTCTTAAGAACATGGAGTGTTCACCTCAAGTGTGTGTTACCTCTCCCTAGCAGGTATTTCTGTACACCTGCCTGTAAAGGGTGTGACAAGATGAAGAAGGAAATAACACAAGAAGAATCCGACCAAACAAGATGAATCATTTAGCAAAGAGAAATGCATGAATAAAATTGAAACCCTGCTATGATAGAAACAGACTCCATTAGAAACATGTTAACCCTCTACCACCACCTGTCAATCACACACCAGTACACACATGTTAACCCTCTACCACCACCTGTCAATCACACAGCAGTGTGTCTTTGTTTCTCTCTGTCTGAGCTTCTAGACATCACAGCTCTCTCTCTACCAGTTCTATTTGAATAAAGCGATGATTAACAGACAGCCCATACACTCGCAGCCGCGCAAGTCGCCCCCACGGGAGTGTCAAGTCTACCCGACCCCGTTCCAGTCCAGTCATAATGTATCCCCGTTAGTCGAACATGGGTTTTGATCCAACTCCTCGACTCAAGCGGCATCCTCTACTCTCCTGTCATATGCCACCACAAACTCTGGAGGGTTTGAAGGGCGCGACCGTTGCCGAAGTTACCCATTCCACACTTGTAAACCCTCCTCTACCCCCACCTCAGCTTGTCAATGCAGCCACACACGCCGCCAAGTAGCCAGGTCCAGTCACGCGACACGCGCCCGCGGCACAGTTGGTTTATCTGGCATGCCGGGGCCGTCCGCCTTACCTGGGCGAGACGGGCGACGAGCTGTGCAACTAGGTTTTTGAACGAGGCCCCAGCGATGGCCCGGGCACTCGAGGTAAGCAACAGAAGGAACGAGCAATGTCTGAAGAACACCGGTGCCACGAAGCCACAACGACCAGAGGCGTGATCAATCACACACCCCAGAATGACAGAAGAGTACACGAAAGGAGAAGAAATGTTAACCCGCCGCTCGAGAGGCCCTCCAACCGACACCGCACAAACATCTGTCTAAATTCTGTATATCAAATGACAACAGCCATGCAAAATTAGGCAACATATTTGCTGGTTTGAACTTTGATTACCATCTGCCCTTAGGCATCTACAGGGAAGTACTTCACTAATCTCGCGAGATTTCATTATGCAGAGTAGATGGCCAGATTGGTGGGTACGTATTAGGCACTTTTCGGATATTTTCGTCACGATATAGGAACATGTCTCGCTGGTATACGGGGATGGACCCAGTGGAGATGGAAATGATACACAAGCTCACATAGTTGTAACCTGTCCTGCTTCTATATCCAACCACCTGTCTAACTCCAGCAACCAGCCAGTAGCACAATGTTAGACCTCTGCAACCGAGTCCTGCCCCTACTTTTTAAAAAGTTCGAAGGACCTGGTACTTCTCCAGTGAGCCTGGCATTAGCTTCCGTTCATTTTATGGCATGGCATAGTTCTTACCACAATTCACAGTACACCCCAAACATGTATAGATATAACCCTCTACCCACCAACCTGTCAACTCACAGGCAGGATTCCAGTACAGCCAGCTTGCGCTTTGCTTAGTGGCTTTGTATCTGCAAGGTGCTACGTACCAAGATCGTGCGCGAGGTGGGTTGTCAAAGTGTATCTCCCGGTGTGCGCTTGTGTGGTCTACCGGCAATAAGGCCTAACCTGTCAATAATGTTACACTGACCACCAGTTGTACATTCCAGCAAGTTTTCCCAAGGGAGGCCCCGAGCCGGTCTACCTTTGTCGTATTTGGTAAACTTCCAAAACAAAACTCCTCTCAACCACTCTGTTTTCAATAAGCTTACATTCATTCGCACAATGCCCTCTACCACCACCTGTCAATCACACACCAGTACACACATGTTAACCCTCTACCACCACCTGTCAATCACACAGCAGTGTGTCTTTGTTTCTCTCTGTCTGAGCTTCTAGACATCACAGCTCTCTCTCTACCAGTTCTATTTGAATAAACTGAGTGAAGTCATGGAACAGACAGCCCATAAGAGGTTAATCTGAGAGCAGTATCAACTGGGAGGGGAACTGGACAAACTGGTCGGTTCACAACTTCCTTATTTCCTTGTAATGTTTGGTACTGCGCACTTTATGACAGCAGGAAGACGAGGAAGGTAAGGTTGTCAACTCCGAGATCTAGCAGAAATATCTCAGTTATATATCATCATTTATCAATAGGTTCATTGCTATTTCTCTGTAAACACATAAAGTTAAAGCGTTCTTAAATATCTGATGTAAATGTTTAAACTTGAACCTACTTGAAACCTATCACTGTTGTATGACGTTGTGAAGTTATATTCTCAATGGAGTTATCCTTCCACACTACAGAATTGAAACACTAAATACCTGCTATTCCTAATAATTTTGCCAGATTCTTCCGATCCAGGTGACTGACAGTAGTGCGCTTTTCCAGATATTGAACTGGGGTGGAATGGATGTTTAAGGACTCTGGGTAGGGCGTATTGGTTGCTCTCGTGGTGGATCTTGGTCTGTTAAAACTTAGGAGGCCTTACATGGTTCTAGGGGCGTCTGCCAATCTCCCTATAGAAGGAGAAAGGTTAGCACTGCTAGGCCAGACATGTTGGGTGTTTCCCACGAAGTTCCCTCAACGGTAAGTCTCCAAGTTTTTTTTTTCCTTTTCGTTCTTTATCTCTTGGTGGGTGTGCGCGGTCTGCAGGCTGTTCGTTTAAAAAAACTGGGGCAACGTTAAAAAACAACTGTTGGGGCAGGGGCGGGGGTGAGACTGCAGACATTGGGGTTTGAACCCTCAACCGTTCAGCTGGGTGTTGTTAAAAAACTACTCTTTCATTCTTCTAATTCAGGATTTGTCTGAAATAGTTTAGGATGAACCCTGACCCTTGGGTGACTTTAAAGGTACTTAGGATATAATGTACAGTCGTTATTTTTCTATTACAGTGATGAATATTATTATTATTATGAGTCAGGAAGACTCATAATAATAATCTTGGTTAGTGAAGGTGTTTAAAGGCCATCTTGTATCGGGTCTTGTTCTCTATGGGCCTGCATCACAGATCTGGTTGTGATGTCATGTGACCAGAGGAAGTCCATATAAGGTCATGCCTTCAGACAGCATGACATCCGCATCGTGAACTTTGAAGCCTTAGAGACGTTCTCTGTGGAATGATAAATAGTTCTTAAACAGTCAAGTTCCCGCTACTTTAGACTTCTACATCTCAAATATTGTACTTGTTACTCAACTACCTTTATCTGGCAGCTTTTGTTACGAGACTTTGCAGATTAAAATACAAATACAAAATATAATGAATACATATATTATGGTGATGTATTGGTCCAGGTGGAAATTCACAAACTACCCAGCAGTATGTAAAGATATATATATATTAAAATAAGCAGTGGCAATAAGGCAATAAGCAGCTTCTAGAAGAGCAGTGAACGGACAGACGCTGAATGGCCGTATGACGACATGTTGTGGTGTTTGTGTCCAGGAGTCCAGTCTGCTATGGATGAGGAGACAGAGGAGGGGGGTCCTACCTCTAAAACCCCTCTGTCTGGGGAACATGGCCGCCAGAGCAAAGCTGAGAGGTAAGAAGAGGATCTCTAACTGTCTGTGACTGTTGTCCATCCAGTGTTGCGTGTTTGTGTTGTGTTGTTGTGTTGTGTTGTGGCCAGAGCCTGCTCTTCAGTGATTAAAGATAAAAAACCTTTTTGGTGGCCCCATGTAATATTAGTTCATATATAAGTAATAATAACCCTTATTCTTACCAGCACACACCTATATAGTCGGTCGCTGTTTGGGTGCGGGCGGCCAGACAAAGCAAACTTTGGGTGGTGTATTGATGTATTTCATACAATGTCATGTCCCTTAAATATTACGGTGAACTTATAGTTGTCTTTGCCTTCCTTGCCAGGGGTTGTCTCAGACTAGAGACACACACATCACATGCACGATGTCTCTGAGACTAACATAGACGCTACACGTTGTTTAGTATCGTGATGCATAGTTGAGTCTCTGGAGCTATGACTCCTAATAGAATGAACGAAAGCTAAAAGATATTTAACATGTGAATTCTGACCCTCTCTATGACCAATAAGATATACATGCATAATAATGTACACACCATATTGGTAAATCAGTCACTGGTCTGCTCCGATTAAGTTAAGACTAAACTCTCATAGCCTCTCTGCACAGTCCGACACAAGAATGCTCTATTGTGCGCTTCCATCTGATCGGCTGATGTTCATGATGACAGGTTGGTGGACGTCCAAATGTCCAATGTCCAAAACAATAGATTTCTCATTCTAAAAACAAAAAGTTAGGAAAAACATTGCAATTGTATTCATGCCAAGAGAGGTGACTTATTATTTCTAGTTGCGATAATAATAGTTGATTGTTTCATTTCAGGGTGCATTATGGTGAATGAACAATGAGGAAGAGGTTGTTTAATGATTCCATGAGAAGCCATGCCATGTTGTGTTTTCTAATGTGAATGGAACAATAACACGCATGTTGTTTTCCCCTCACGATGTCTTTAATAACAGCGTGATTGTAGCAGGCCTACAGGCACCAGCACTTTGGACTGCTATTAACATGACCCCTGGGATATACTACTTCAGAGAGACCCAGTGCATTTTGTTTATCTATGTGTGTGTGTGTGTGTGTGTGTGTGTGGTGTGTCTGTGTGTGCGTGTGTCTGTGTGTGTGGTGTGTGTGTGTGGTGTGTGTGTGTGTGTGTGTGTGTGTGTGTGTGTTGTGTGTGTCTGTGTGTGTGTGTGTGTGTGTGTGTGTGTATGCGGGCATGCCATTGTATTACCAACGTCTACCCAGAAGCAGATGTGAGGAGCGCCTGTCGTCTGCCATTTTAAACTTTATTTACATCTCCTGCATGTCATTCGCCTCCTGAATGACAATAAAATGAAGTTGTCCTACCACAGACAGACAGCCACACAGACAGGGCCCTTCCAGGCAAAACACCCAGGAGCCAGTGGTAGTGGACCCACTACTACAATACAAATAAAGAGAGAGAAACAGAGACAGAGAGAGACAGAGACAGAGACAAAGAGAGATAGAGAGAGAAAAGAATGCGAGAAAGTCAGACAGAGACAGAGACATTTAAATTTACATTTAAGGCATTTGGCAGATGCTTTTAACCATAAGTCTGTCAATAAGAGACAGACAGACAGAGAGCAAGACAGAGAGAGAGAGGGAGACAGAGAGAGAGAGACAGACAGAGAGAGAGACAGAGAGAGACTTCTTGCTCCCTTGCGTCTTCACAGGGGAAGGGGAACAGACAGAGGATAGGAGGGGGGGGTTAATCCCTGCCTCAACGCTTCACTTGAGTGGTGCAGCTGGTGGGGGTTTGGACCGGGGGTCCGTGGAGAGCCCCCCATTTACTCACGTCTACCACGCCACGCTGCGGGGGGGGGGAATAAGAGAATGACCAGGTCCCAGAAGTAGAAGAACAAGAGAGAGAGAGAGAGAGAGAGAGCGAGAGAAAGAAAGACAGGGACGGGTTTTGGCGGTGTGTGTGTGTGTGTGTGTGTGTGTGTGTGTGTGAGCGTACGTGTGTGTGTGTTGAGTTATGATCGCACTCATGCTAACACCAGGGCTTAGCCGTGTCCCAGCACTGGCTGCTTTTCTTGGACGGGCTTCTGATAACGCAGACACAGAGATGCTGATGGAGATTAGTCACTTCAAAGGAGCGATGCCAAGACAGAACCATATAGACTGTAACCACATTAATATGGAGCACAACCAACCAACCTGTCAATGACAATACACACACTCACAGCACCGGGACCCATGAGGGCAGGTGGCAGGCACATGGCAGTTTGATCGTGTGTGAAGCTTATGTGTATGTGACTGCATCATTGTGAACTTTAGTTCAGATGTGTGTGTGTGTGTGTGTGTGTCTGTGTGTGTGTGTGTGTGTGTGTGTGTGTGTGTGTGTGTGTGTGTGTGTGAGAGAGAGAGATCAGTGGATTAGACTATCTCTATACCACGCAATTAACCACGGGCTACTTCCATCAATACTAGTGGTGGGTGACCGGCTCTCCCTCTATCTCCCTCTCTCCATCTCCCTCTCTCTCTCTCTCTCTCTCTCTCTCTAACTCCCCCCCTCTCTCTCTCTCTCTCTCTCTCTCTCTCTCCTCTCTCTCTCTCTCTCTCTCTCTCTCTATATATATATATAATATACAGTATATATATTTATATTTGAGAGGTCGTAAACCACAGCAGTGCGTCATAGACATGCACCAACGACCACAGAGCCGTGATTATCAAAATGCCCTTATCAACAAGTCACCACATTATACACACACGGCAAGTGTGCGGTATGTCTGCGGTGTGTGTGTGCGTATAAGTGTGTGTGTGGCGTGTGTGTGCTTGTGTATTGTGCATATCTGGGGAGTTCCGTCAAGCTGTAGACCGGTCATTTGTCTTGTCTGATGTGAGCAGCAACCCCCCAGATCACAGAGCCTGGCCGCTTGATGATAAATCATGTCAAAACTCACACACATGCACTTGCACGTGCACACACACACACACACACACACACACACACACACAAACGCATTAATGTCTGTACACACACGCATGCATGCACATACACTCATCCACCCATACACACACACACACACACACACACACACACTCATACCCATATATGTATGCACACACACACACATACACTCATGCATGCATGCACAGACAGACAGACAGACAGACAGACAGACAGGCAGAGACACACACACACACACACACACACACACACACACACACACCACACACACACACACACACACACACACCAACAAGCCCCAGGAAGCGTGCTGTGCTCAGGGAGCCTAAGCCCTGCAGGGCCGTGATCCCTGGGAGCTCAGAGCAGGAGTTAATGAGGGCCCCCCGGCCCCCCCGGGCCCGCAGGCCAGCAGCAAGGCGTTGAGTCGTGACACCGGTGGGCCCTTCTGTGACCATATAAGCATCGAGACAGGAGACCTTAAATGGGTCAATTTGAGTGTTAGCTCGTTAAGACGCTAGTGGTTAAGACCCGTCAGATGACTCTGCTACCAGAAGGGAAAACAACAACAGCTATAGGCTAGCTATATCCGCTAATCTGCACGGCTGCGTGGATATCAGCACAGAGCAGAGGGAGAAGCTAGCTAGGGTTGCTCGCTCTGTAAAAAAATAAACTAAACAAGGTGAAACATGGATGTTGACGAGGAGATAGAGGGAGACCCCTGCAGAGTTTACACGCTGTAACTTGTCGAACAATGGAGGCTCAGAGTTTGGCGCTTTAAAGAGTTGCGCAGGCCTCCTTCCAGGCCTGCAGGTCAAATAAAATCTCGGCTTTCAGAGGAGGATGAGGAGGAGGAGAAGGAGGAGAGACTAGACTAGACTAATGGCAGAAAGATAGACCTAGAGCACAGGGAGAGTGAATTAGAGAGAGAGAGAGAGAGAGAGAGATATGTGTGTGTGTGTGTGGGGGGGGGAGATATAGTCAGACAAGGAGGAGGAGGAGGAGGGGGGAGGAGGAGGAGGAGGGGGGGGAGGAGGAGTAGATGGCAACACACAAAGGCAGACGAAGGAATGTCAAGCTGGCCGAAAGAAGGATGAAAGAAACAAGATCATGGTCGAGGGAAAGAATGAAGAAAGAATGAAAGAACGAAAGAGAAAGAGGAGAGAGAAAGACAGTGAGGGAGGGGGAGGGAGGGGGAGGAAGGGAGGGAGTAAGATCGCTCTATAGCTCTAAAAGGAGTCAATATTTGCTCCATTCCATGGCAATGCAATGGATCAAAGGGGGTGGAGCCGCCGCCACGCAGGGCCTGTGTGAGGGCGGCCGGAGGGACACTCAGCGGCCACTCAGGCTCATGCTCTGCCCCCGGCGACCACCGCCACCGACACCCACCCACCCCCCCCATCCCTCCCCCCACTGTTCTGCCCTGTAGGGCCCAGTGCTTTGTGAGCACAGGTGTAAGCGCTAATGGGGGCCGCTGATAAAGTGAGGTGGGTGGGATTTTATGGGGGTGGGTGGGGGTGGAGCAGCCTCAGGGGCAGAGAAGGCGTGGCCCAAGCTCTGTTGACTGTCGTCCGTCAAACTAGTTTGAGCAGGAGGGGCTATTATTAGGACCAGAGTTATAGTTTGGCCCCAAAATGGCAGTTGGCATGTGGGTAATATCTAATTTGTCGATGTAACAAAGTGGCAGAAGGACTCAATTTTATTGAAACATAACAAAAAGGGTCGCGAGACAAAGTTTTTCATGACAACGTTAACCACAAACCAGATTTAGTGGGATAGGGACGGGTGAGATGAATTTTAATCCAGGAGAGGTTATTTATGAATGTCAGAGGGTGAAGGGCAGACAAGGGCACAATAGAAAGAGAGAGAGAAAAAAAGATCAGCCAATCTGGACCCTAATTGGCTAAAAAAGGGGCTAGCTGGAAATGGCCTTGTTCCAATTATTCCCCACAAAGAATGACTGACTGTTTCCTATTCAAAAGAAGCCACTGAGCCATATATGTACACATCAACAACAAACAAACGCATCTCTATGTGTGTGTGTGTGTGTGTGTGTGTGTGTGTGTGTGAATAGGCATCTTCATGCTATACGGGGGGACAGCACACAGTTAATAAGCGACTCGGTATGTTTCCACTCATGGCTGGGTATAGACCACTGTGGGGCTTTTAGCACAATCTGCATCTGGGCAGAAGGCATTTCAGCTCTCCGCAGGCTCTAACCTGAGATGCGTGTGCGTGCAAAACAATACGCATAATAATCCTCCTAGGGCCTCCAAAAAGAAAAAGTGCACGCACAACGCTTTTGCATCGGTGCAAACACGTGCAACACCGTGACCAATTCGCAAATTTGTAACAGATATGCAGCCCCTCCCACTGCCGGTCACCGGGCCTTTCCGCAGCGTACAGTCATGAAAGAAGACTGTGTGCTGCTGAAGCCTGTCATGCAGAACCAGGTCATGTCCATGTCCAGGAGCCGGCCACGATAACCACAACACCCTCCTCCCCTCCCCTCCCCTCGGTGGAGTCTGGTCTAACATGACCGTCCTATTCCTCCGTACACCCCCCCCCCCCCCTCTCCCCCTCTCCCAGGGTCTCCCGGAGCTCCCGCTCAGGTTTAGGTTACCCACCAGGAGCAGGAATCTTCAAATCAGCCCCGAAGGTCAGGGTGAGAGGTCAGCGTGTCTCCATGTCTCTCTCTCTCTACTGCCCCTCTCTCTCTCTTCCCCACTCTGTCTCTCCCTGTCCCTCACCCCCCTGCCTCTCTCTCTCTCCGGTCTCTCTCCTGTCTCTCTCTCTCCTGTCTCTTGCTCTACTGCTTCTCTCTTTTCCAGTCTCTCTCTCCCTGTCTCTCTCTCTCTCTTACGTCTCTCTCTCTCCATTTCTCTCTTTCTCCCCCTCTCTCTCCATTCATTGACACGATATAGTGTCATGGAAATATTTAAATCAAACCCAAGGGAAAAGCAATCGCACGTACAAAACATATTCCCATCCTCGCACACTTCAGCTGTGGCTGCACTCGGGGAAAGGGTAGTATGTTTTCTTTGCAAAGTAATTCATTGTTTTCATTACACATTCTGTCTGCTGTTTTAGATTAAAGCAATCCTCCTTTCAAGAATTTCTGAATTTCAAGCAAAGGTGAACCTCCCAAAAACAAACTCGTCATGCGAAACAAGCACAAGATGTTGAGCTGCAATAAATTATATCACCCATAATAAAGATGACAAATAACAATTTAATAATATTATTGGATTAACAAGATAGTTGGTTTCCGGGCAACAATGATTAAAAGGTTTAAAATATATATAATAGGCAATATATAATACCATGCTAAGAGGCATGGTAATATCTATTTAGTCTCCCCTTGTCTCATCTTTGCTTTTTGGGGGTTTCAATGTGTTTACTTGCTGTTAACTCTCCCTTCATTTCCGCTGGTTTGTGATTGTGGACTGCGAGTCGCGACACATCAAGTTATCACATGCATTGGCACGGACTGCGCGTCAGAGAATCCAAAACAGCAGAGTCCTTACAGTGTTACCGAGGGGAAAGAATGGCTGTAGAACTGTAAACATTTCTTGAAAAGCAGGGGGAAAACCAAACGAGTTACAGGCAGCCGTCTTCTTCTACTTGTCTTCTAAACGGCCCAATGAGTCAACAAGACCTTTGACCTTGGTGTGAACCCGCGACTCCTCCCCTCCGGAGAGTTTCAGCAGGTTAGCTAGAACAATAAACCACATGCCTCTTTCACACAGAGCCTATTGATTGGAGAGAGCGAGAGAGCGTCTTGCTCCGTCTGCTTCTCCGCAGGCTCAGTTTAATCTCTCTCTCTCTCTCTTCCTCTCCTGCTCCCGGGGGAGGACGAGGATTTCAGGATATGAAATCAGGTCAAAATGTGTTAAGCATAGCAGACATACTTTGAAAGATGTGAAAGCCAGTCTGATGGTGCATCCGTGTGTGTGTGTATCTGTGTGTGCATTACTTGTAATTGTGTGCGTATGTTTATTTCTGTGTGTGTGTGTGTGTCTATTTCTTTGTGTGTGCGTTCAGAGTAATCACACACACACACACACACACACACCACAGTCATCTTTGAGTGTGGTCTGTATGCTTTGGCTTTGGGATTGTGTTTTGCTTGCACAAAAGTGTGAGCATTACGTACGTGTGTGTGTGTGTGTATCTGTAAACAAACACACACACATCTGACCCCCCGTCGTGCACTCATTCCAGCCTTCTTCCAAACCTCCAGCAGCACATGGTGCAGGAAACTCTGGGCGGCTGGGTCCTGGAGTGAAGGGTCAGTGGGAGGCAGCCACTGCCAGGCTAAACACACAGAGATGCAGCGGGCAGCCACACACACACACACACACACACACACACACACACACACACATTTATATGAAACTCAGTGAGAGCCCAGAACATTCTGGATGAGTTATTGGACCCAGAAGAGAGGGGAAATATTACAGAGAGAGAGAGAGAGAGTGGGGGAGGATTGAGTTGGGGAAGAGAGGGAGAGAGACAGAGAGGAGAGAGAGAGAGAGATAGAGAGAGGAGAGAGAGAGAGATCAGTGCGGGTGGGCCGGAGGCTTTGGGAGATCCAGAGGAGGAGAAATCCTCTGAAAGTTTTCTTCCATTCACAGGGCAAACAGGCGAATATGGCCCCGCCCACGCGGACCTCTGTCTGTGTGTGTATGTGTGTGTGTGTGTGTGTGTGGGTGTGTGGGTGTGTGGGGGGCTTGTTTTCTTTTCTTTTTAATTTGCAAACCCACCTGTCGACTCATGTAAATATTCCGTATGATTCTGTGATATTCCCTCTGGCCGTAATTAACAAGTCGCTATTCAAATATTAGCGACTCACACAGACATCCACGTACAGTATACACTCTACACTACACTGTATACACACACACACAAAGGCAGAGTCTATATTCCTGGGAAACAGCGTGATTGGGCGGGGAAAGGAAAATCATGCAAACCATAGTCCGTGAGTGTGTATGAGTGTGTGTGTCTGTGAACATTAGCAGCTTGCGACTGTATGTTCTCCGTCACTGTTTGACATGGTTAGTCCGACAGATCTCCTGTTATTGTTGGCGTCCAGCGCTGTTTTGCCAGCGGTCTGACTCTGCTCTGTCTCTCTCTCTCCCTCTGTCCCTCCCTCCCTCCCTCTTTCTCTTTCACTCAGTCTCTCCATCATTCACATCACCAATTCCCTTTCTCCTCTCCTCATTCTGCCGCATACACACAAATGCATTTACAACTTGGCTCACACACACCCTCATCACTATTTATAACAAGGAAGGGCAGGCAGGCCTCCCATGCTCTATTTCGGGAGGGCAACCTTCAATCACAGGCGGCTGACAGCTTCTCAGCGACGTGGGGACAATACAGCGGAGGGGCTGTTTGTCTTGCGCTGGCGGGCAGAAGAACACCGGTCAGCACCCACCAGGCAACACCCACCAGGCAGCACCCACCGGTCAGCACCTGCTCTGGCCAGGCCCGGAAGAAAATAATACATAATAATACTAATAATAATAATAATAATATAAAGGTTGTAAAAGATGATAATTCTAAAGACTTGGAGCTTTTATGCGTCGAGTTGATTTCCTATCGACTGTATCTCGCTTGGATGGTAGCCAACAAGGCCGTTAGTGTTGTTGTTCATGTACTCCGGCGGTTGGACTCTTTTGTTTCTGACTTTATAACTTTAAATACAAAAAGGGGACTTTGTCTCTCCTCTGGCTGGCCAACCGCCCACCCCCCCTCCCTCCCTCCCTCCCTCCTTCCCTCCTGCAGCTAAAAATAATTTCCTATGAACTCTACGCGACTCCATCTATTGAATGAAGGATTGCTTTGTGTGTGCGTGTGTGGAAAGGGAAGATAGTAGCAGGAGATACAGGAAAAGAGGAGGAGGGGAGGGGGCAGGTTGAGGAGAAGCTGATAGGGTTATCCGTGGTGGGCTAGTAATGGTTCTGGGAGTGCTTATGTTACCTAATGGTGTGTGTCATCTGCATCCAACTGTGAACAGTAAATTAAAGATTTTAAAAGGGGGGATCCACATTTTTCACTGGGACGAGAGCCTCGCTGGGAGGAAGAGTGCAGCCAACACAGCACTTAGACAACATTTAACAACATTCTCCACTCATGAAGATAAAGGTTTGTTTTTCTGAATACGTTTTATTGAGGTGTGGGGGATCTGTAGTAACAAGCCGCAGGCAATGGAATTAGTGGCAGATGTGTGTTGCAAACACACACACAAACACACACACACACACACTAGTCTCTTCTACAACACTGCCATGGCAACGGTGCACAAGGTTGATGACCTGGTCAAACGCTCCTAATGTGCTCCAAACATGGCGGAAATTGACCTTTTGTGTGCAAACAGACAGAGGCCCTACTGGGGGTGGGTGGGTAGGTGTGGGGCGGGGGGGACCCCTTTTAACCTTTTTAACTCTCAGGTCTGGACCTGGGCTCCAGTAGAGCTTAACGCCGTAATTCACCACCTCTCAGCACACGGCTCTGCCATTGTCCTGCCGAGCCACCCACCACCCAAACAGCCTCTCTGTGCATTGCATTCCCCCTGCCACGACTACAGCATGCACACACACACCACACACACAGACACACACACACGTACTGGCCGCCCCTCCCCTTCCATTCCTGCCCGCTCTCAATTAAAAAACATGGGGAAAAAAATGTCCTTTCTGACCTCCTTCCGGGCATGACTGTTTCCACTGAACACACACACGGAAACACACCCGGTCGCTCCTATTTTAGTCAAATCCCGGGTCTGGAGCCTCCCCTCATAGTTTCTAAAGGTATGGCTATTGCTAAATTTACCACGGGCTTGGACAAGTGGAAGATTCCTAGAGCCACGGGTTTATAAAGCAGAACTGCAGACCAGAGAGCCAGCCTCATATCTCTTGTGTGTGTGTGTGTGTGTGAATCATCATAAAAGACCAAACAATCGTTTAAATAGAAATGTATTTATTACAAATATTTCTGATAATATTTCACACAGACGTGACACATGATGGGCACATGATGCAGGCGGAAGCGAGGAAGCGAGCGTACGTGTGTCCATGTTGACCGTGTGGGATCAGAACTGGTCCTGGTTGCTCCGCGAGTCCCGCAGCAGCAGTGAGCAAGGAGACCACCTCCTCCGTGGGCCTCCTTCCCAGCTGGGCCCCCGCCCTGGTCCTCACACTGACCGTCCCACTCTCACACTCCTTCTCCCCCACCACTGCGCGCGCACACACACACACACACACACACACACACACGCATTCCACACACCACGCACGCGCACGCACACACACACAGAGAGAGAGAAAAAATGTCCAATGAAATTGAGTACTGAAACATGAACAGCATTACACAATGTGTTTCCCAAGCAAAGCATGACATGCAGTCCTACAAGATTTCTAGCCTTGAATTAGGTTTTAATATGTGTACACATCTGCCAGGACTCCATTACGTGACATGAAGCGACGGCCATCTTCGACCTGACCGCTCATCCTCACCCAGTATGTAGTTGTACTGCGCCAGCTGGGCAGAGCGGACCTTCTTGTTGAAGGTGGCGCCGTGCTCTGCGTTCAACTCTGCCATGAAGCCAGCCTCACGGAATCGCTGAACCACCTTAAGGACGAAAAGGCCACGAGTGCCTCAAATGAGATTACAATCTGGTACACAGGCTGCACGCTCCTATTTATAGCCAATCAATTAGAAACAGACTCTGAATAAGAAGCAACTCTTCAGTCTGTGTGCTGTGTCCGTTGTATGTGCTGCTTTGCTCATGTCTCCAAGACTGACCTGCTGGGCATATGACTCACTATCGCCCCCCACAGGAATAACCATGATCTGCGCCGGGGACAGCCATAGAGGCCTGAGAGAGGGAGAGAAGGAGGGAGGGAGGGAGAGAGGGAGGGAGAGAGGGGAGACACAGGCTGATGGGTTACAATAATACAGCTGTCGTCGGATGGGCCAGCTGACAAGAGCTTTAATTATTGTCCAATCTTCTCACCATTTCCCTCCAAAGTTCTCCGCCAGGATGGCGATCATCCTCTCCAGGGAGCCCAGCACGGCCCGGTGCACCATCACGGGCCTGTGGGTCTGACCGTCCGACCTGGGACCACCAAGACAACAACAACAGCAGCAGCAGGTGGGTGAGAACAGAGTGGGGGGGAACTACAGAGTGGGGGCTCAGCTGTGAGCGGAGCCACAGGACCTCAGGATGAGTCTGTGTGTGTGTGTGTGTGTGTGTGTGTGTGTGTGTGTGTGTGTGTGTGTGTGTGTGTGTGTGTGTGTGTGTGTGTGTGTGTGTGTGTGTAACAGGGAGCGTGCTGGCGGTGGAGCCGTGAATCAAATCAAGCAGAGGACTAATCTCTTCCCCAAACGAGTTCAAAGTGGTCAGCGTGTTCCCAGAGCACTTACACACTGCTGCTTCAAGGAGAACATGCGCGCGGACCAGGCCACAGACATGCATGAATACTTCATATACATAAATACACATTGGCCCCGCCCACAGCAAACGTGTGTGCGGTTGACGCAGATCATCACGAGTTATGGGATGGAAATGAAGGGCGTTGCCCTTCTCTCTCACACACACACACACGTGTGAGGGACTCACCCGACATACTGCAGATCAAATCGGATGGGTAGCTGGAAGTCCAGTTGGATGGTGGCACACTGGTGCTGCCGGCCAATGGCATCTTTAATCAGGATGTCAATCTGCAGGAGAGACGGAAGGTGGAGGTGTGTTCAAACAGACGCGCACCACTCTTCAGTCCTAAACTGTACTGAACCGGGGGAGGGTCAACACAGACAGAGCCAGCACACCCTGGCAAGACGCCTGTCAAGAATGTTGTTCTGTTTAATTAAAGTTGGGCAAGCGTGTCCCACCACACCCACAGGGTTCAAGCACACCAACTCCCTGAGGTCTGGGGACTGGAACCTCGGGTTGGAAGGGCTGTAATGCAGCCATCAATACCACTGTACTTGTCCATTTGTCTATAAGAGAACTATGTGTGTATATAACCCTAAAACAACTAAAGGTATGGTTGGCAGGCTACAACCATTGGCTATTGATGAAACCAGTTAGGACGGATCCACTGTTTTCTCTCCGATAGTAACTGGTTAAGTGAAGAAAGAAATGTAGATGAACACACACGTCTATTGGACTCATCCCATGCATGTGTCGGGGGCCACGCATTGCACTACATCAGAGAAGAATAACAATGCTAGACCAGCGCTCGACCTCCACCCGCCTCTCAGACTCATCGGGGACCAACAGCAGAAGAGCCAAGAGCTCTGAAGTGGACTTTGAACGATGTCTGAAAGGAGGCCAAGTGACTCACAGACCTTTGGTCCGTAGAAGGCTCCGTCTCCGGGGTTCAGCTCCCAGTGCTCTCCAAACTGCTGCAGACTGCTCTGCAGCTGCTGCTCAGGTAGAGAGACAGAGAGATAGCCATGCATGTGAGGGTGAGAGAGAGAGAGCCAGACAGAGACAAAGGGAGGGAGAGAGAGAAAAACAGGGTCATAGAAGCCACACCAGTGGAAAAGTTGGCGAATGTGAGGGAGCCTCCTCTAGAACTTATTGCCTTCATTGAATCAGCATACATTTGTTACAAGGCGTCCATTGAGATTGAGTTGTATAGATATGCAACTGTTTTTACTGTAAATATTGTAAATATTCTGATTCTGATCCCTCCAATTCATGCTATCTATGGTATTATTTTACACATTCCGCTGAGCATGGCCACTTTTTATTTCACTGCATATCCTGTATGTGTGACAAATAAAGTTTGTGAATCTTGAAAATCTTGAATCAACAGCAGAACACAACTCAGATCACAACAAGACTACTGCAAGATCGTCCAAACGGACGTCATGACAGCGTGTCATTGTATTTATACAGGAATTCTCCCTCAATGTGACTCACCGTCTACTGTCGATACCACCCCCCCACATTCCTGATGATAGTGTGTTTATGCGTTCAAGTGTGTGTGTGTGTGTGTGTGTACCTGCTCAGCGGTGTCCCACAGCGCCAGGTCCCCCAGACAGGGGGTGGGCCGCGTGGACAGCAGGCAGTGGAAGGAGAAGCCGAACACGCGGTAGACGCTGCGCACAAACTCCAGACACGCCACCATCTCCTCCTCCAGCTGAACAGGCGGGGCCCACAGGAAGCCAGGACATAAATATTTCCCCCGGCAACCGACGACAACACAAAAAAAGTACCAAAAATACAAGGTGGTGTTTAGAGATTAAGGTCCACACACAGGGCGGTCCTCTCTGCTGCTGGAGGGGCTGCGGTGATGGAGTTTAGTCTTTCAGGAGGTAAACGTAATCAAGATTGGGGGAGGGGGCATTTAAGTGAATCAATGGAATGCTGCATTGGGTTGGATCAAGGGTCATGGAGTCTCCACCTCCAGACTAACACAGCCACTGAGGGCCTGGTTACTGCTTGGTATTTTAAGTCTCATTACAGCACCAAGAGGACATCATGGCCATTAGGCCGCTCACGCGGTGGCCAGGTCGTGATCAGGAACTAATCACCTCCTATGAACTGGTCTGTGTGTTCAACACACACACACACACACACACACACACACACACACACACACACACACACACACACACACACACACACACACACACACACACACACACACACAACACACACACACACACACACACACACACACGGCAGAGGGGGGATCCATAAATATCTGGGTTTTTTTTACCTGGCCTCAGGGGTGCAGGAAGATGTGGGCGTCGTCCCTGGCCAGAACCTGCCCCGGGGACCCGGGTGGGCCCGTCAGCGCCCCGGAGGCCTCCGTGCGGTGCAAGGCGCCAAAGTCAGCCCAGCGCAGGGGCAGCTCCCGCCACGAGCGCACCCGCTGCTCGAACATGAGGCTGGGAGACCACGGGAGAAAGGGAGAAATAAATACATATCGCTTTTATCCTAAGGCTTTACAGTTACCTCACATTCACCCATTCATACACCGACGGCGGTGTGTCAACCATGCAAGGTAACAACCAACACGTCAGGAGCAGTTAGGGTTAGGTGGCGTCTTGCTCAAAATAGAAATAGAACTATGAATCCAGGTGAGCAATACACATATAAATCAATGTACTAAAATATACATTGTTATATGCTGACATTCACAGAATGTCACAGAATACATTCTCAGACAGTCAACACAACACTAGCACCAGCAATTGGCACCAGGACTAGCACTAACACCAGTACTAGCACCAGCACCAGCAGCAACACTAGCACCAGGACCAGCACCAGCAGTAACACCTGCACTAGCACCAACACTTAGCACTGCTACCAGCACTAGCTCCAGCAGTAACACTAGCACTTATCACCAGGACTAGCACTAGCAGTAACACTTAGCACTAGCACTTAGACATTGATGCCGAACTTGTTCAGCAGCCTGAGGTGTGTATAATGTGTATAATAAATAAGGTGTGTAGGTGTGTGGGTGTGTGTGTGTATGTATGTGTGCTCACCAGTGTGCGGGGCAGTTCATGGGCTTCAGGGCGTAGGTTTGCGTGCCCTTGGACGCCACAGTGAACATGTTCTCGCTGTAGTGCTCCCAGTGGCCTGAGCGCTCCCACCGCAGTGCACTGGTGTGGGAGCCTCGTCGAAGCCCGCCTCCGTGGTCTCGCTCTGTGACGCGGGAAGCGATAAAAAGCGATAAGGGTAAGGTGAGGAGAGGAACAGTGGATGGCTGAGATGAAATGCGATAGGAGGTAAAGGTCAGTGCTAACCAAGGTATACATGACAAGGCCACAGTGGTACTGTACCGCTAAATGCCCGGATACTGCAACACATGCCTAGCATGGAAGGTGGTATGTACATGTTAATGACATGATTACAGGGAAAGCCTCGCTCCCCGGGAACGCTAAACATCCCCAGTACACTTCCTGAATGTTCTTTCGGTGGAAATTCCCAATACCACATCCTAGCGTGAGTGATGACACCACCCAGGCTAGTGTGTGTGTGTGTACCTTGATGAAGTCGGTCAGAGTGTTGTAGATGTGCGCTCCCTTGGGCAGGAAGAAACAGCTGCCGGGACTGACGTCATTGAAGAAGAAAAGTTCCTGGTCCTGAGCAGAAAGTGAGAACCAGGATATATACAGTATATGACCAGGATTTACATTTACACTTACATTTACTCATTTTAGCAAACACTGTAACCCAAAGGGATTCAGAAGTGAGTTTTAGATCCATGTAACCTAGGAGCAGGGAGGGCTTGAGGTAGGTTGCTCAAGAATGCCCACAAGTTGGCTGCATACACTGAGGGCTGTTATTAGGTTGAAATGTTTCAATGTAAATTATAAATTAGGTACAGTTCCGCAGAGATAGTCTGGCCGACATATTTTTTCTCTAGATGTAAGAAAACATGTGTATTTTGGTACAGACCCCAACAAATGTCACATCATGATTGTCAATGTTCAGTGAGAATGATACATTGTGATGCAAAAATGATCATTCCCACTAGTAATGAGTCATATCACAATATCTGTCAAAATAATCGCAATGATAATTTGTTTTTACCATATCGTCCCCATCAGCCCAAATTCGAACCCAGAATTAGGGCTTCCAGCTGGAGAACTATACGCTGGCGTGCTATCGGCCGGTCATCTTACCGTACCGATGCGGCGGTGGTCCCTCCGGCGCGCCTCCTCCTGCTCCCGCTCCCACCTGCCCGCTCCCTCTCCCCGGGGAAGGCCACGCCCATCAGACGCATCACGCCGGAGCACTGCGGCTGATTGGCCAACGTCACGGGGGAAACCTGAGTGTGGACGACGTGAAGAGATGAAAACACAGGAACCCTAAATGTAGAACCGCAGATGTGTGGACCATACTTTTGTAGATTGGCGAACACAGATCCGCTTTTTTGTCATGTTATTTAGGGGTCATCTGTGAACTTCCTTGAATGAATGAATTGCAGCTCATAAAACATTGTATACAGCATCAAAGTTTTACTGGAGTTTATAGGGAATGCGTTCTGAAGATACCATGTGGGGAGGCTTGTAAGTGTGGGGGGGGGGGGGGGTGGAATTGACATAACATCCTCAGTAGAGGTACTAAACACAAGAAGAACAGGAAAGAGTGATGATGGAGAGACCGGCAGAATCCTCCACTTTCTCTTCTGGGAAAGCACTTGCTCACTCTACAAAAGCAGCCATACCCGAGCGATGTTGTTTGCTAAAGCCTTTAACAGGAAGCCGGGCCTCCGATAAACACAACATACTGCTGCAGGTCCCAGTCTGCCATGACGTCAGGACTCTGCCCAGTAGGCCTCCCTGTCGGCACGTGGGCGGAGTTCACGAGGAGCCCATTAACGTCGGGGGTAAACACACTTGGACCGCCGCATCTTAAATATGCCGTCGATGGAACGGTTGGGCGTCTTCAAAATGGTGGTCATAACAACACACACCTGGAGCATCTTGAAGACCTTGAGGAGGCCCGTGTGCGGCAGCAGAGGCCCGCTGCACACCCCGAGGCTGTCGCCGCACCTGGAGAAGATGGGTTCAGGCTGTTTGTGGGAGTTCAGCAGACGCTATTAAATGCATCTTGTGCCCGTGTATATGTGTGTGCTTGTGTGTGTGCTTGTGTGTGTCAATAAATACCTGTACACAGTCAGAGTCTGCCCATCCATCTGCTCCTCTGCGAGCTGCAGTCTCAGCTTGCAGTTCTATTTATAGGCAACACACACACAATCAATCATTATTAAAACTGGGCACCAGTCCGATGGGGTCCATTGGTCACCTGGACAAGCAAACACTACTGCAACTATTACTACTAAATCAGGGGTGCCCAATAAGTCAATCGCGATCGACCGGTCGATCGCAGAGGAAGTCCGGGTAGATCGCATGCCATTAAAAAAAAATGTGATGTTATCATTCATCCGATGAATGATAACAGTGGGGTCGATGAATTTAGTGGGGACGCTGGGGACATGTCCCCACCAATATCCAGCGATATCCATCCCCCCCCCCCCCGGATCAGAACCGCAAAGTCACGGAGCACCCCCGCCATCAGAACCGTGAATGAGCGGAGCCCGCCCCCCATCAGAACCGCGAATGAACGGAGCACACCCCCCCCCCCCCCCATCAGAACACGAATGAACAGAGCACCCCCCATCATCAGAACCACAAATTAATGGAGCACCCCCCCCCCCTCAACAGAACCGCAAATTAACGGAGCACCCCCCCTCCCTTTATATAAAGTATACTTGGGATATATTTACCATTTTTTGTGTAGGTAGATTTTAAAAGTAACTCGCAAGTTGAAAAAGTGTGGGCACCCCTGTACTAAAAGGTAAATGGATTGCATTTATATAGCTGTTTTATCCAAAGTGCTTTACAGTTGCCTCACATTCACCCATTCATACACAGACGGCGGTGTCAACCATGCAAGGTAACAACCAACATGTCAGGAGAGGTTAGGGTTAGGTGGTGTCTTGGGGACACCTCGACACTTAGCTAGATGGAGCCCGGGGATCGAACCAGCAACCTTCCGGTTACCAGACAACCGCTCCTACCTCCTGAGCTACTACCGCTACTACTACAGCGATCGCCAGTGTCAACGGCACACCTTGGACAGGAACCAAACGATCCGAGTCCAAATATACAACGCATGTAAACACCCGTTTACACAAGCTGCTGCAGCAGCAACATCCCTACATCAGAGCTGCAGGGACGGTGGTTCATTGAGGTGCAGTATGTACATCAACTACTTTCAATTGTGAAGGTTTGTCAAAGGAATGGGGTAGAGGAGTCCAATATAAAATAAATGCACCACATTCAAATGCATTAAGGGCTCAAGGGGAGTCAAGTCGTGAGAGAGAAACATACAAATTGGCAGATTATCTTGTGACTATATGCCCTATAAAACACCAGTGATGGATAATTAGCAAGAGAGCAAGCGACAATACAATAATGTATTGATGAATGGAAAACGTACTATATTTTCACCTAAACTTTTTAGGTATAGACCCTTTTCAGTCAGTAGCAGGGTAAAATTACTTCCTGTTCCTGTCATTTTAACGTTAGGGGGGTTTTATTGTCGCAGCACCACCATGGTAACAATGTATATTTACTGGACTAGTTGTGTCTTTACTGGTGCACTGCCAGACCTAAATTCAACAGAGCCATCATTCAGTTTGTGCCTGCTGTGACAATTTGTTTTCATGGTAATGTTTAATTTGACAGCCTTTGCATCCATTTTGCAGGAAAGGTGACGGGAAAACAGATTAAACTATTCTTAGAACAAAAAGCAGTCAGAATTGTATACATCTATTTGTTTGGAAATTAATGACTGACGGACGGATGGACGGACGGACGGACAGACCTGGAAGAGCTGCTGGACGGCGTGTGTGTCCATCTGCAGCGTGGTCAGGGGCAGCTTGCGGAGCGCTGCCTCCTTGCACCTCTCCTCCACATCGCTCAGAGACAGGCTGCTGGAGCGTCGGCCATGTTATGGAGACAACAAGGTCAAAGGTCAAGGACCGAAAGAAGAGTCCTCGGTATGGAAAGAAAAACCCACATCAACGACCACTTTGAGGGTGGGGTGGGGGTCAAAGGTTGAGAGGTCAAAGCCGAGGTTGCAACCCCAGTAAAGCCTCTGTTCTATTTTTCTGGTGTCAGAGACACTGGTTTGAAAACAAGATCTAGTCATCTACGAAATATCTTTCAATTTAACTAAAATGCGCAAAATGCATTTGGCCGTGTTGGGCATGAATAAACTAGGGCTGAAAAACATGGTAAACAGAAATTGTGATATGCTTATATTTTAGTGGGAATGATGATTTAATTTTCATGGGAAGAACTATCAGGACGAGACATTTGTTTGGGTCTGTATCAAACAAACATCTGGAGAAAGCTAATGTGTTGGCCAGGGCATCTCAGCAGCACTGCAGTACTTCATGTATAATAGTGTTATGAATTAATATTTACACATTTTACCATTATCAAAAAAATTGCAGCTCCTGCCATTTGGACATTGCAATTGGCCATATTGCGATGCATTGATCAGCCCTAATAAATACCTGCTGAGATTCAGTCATTTCTACAAATCAACAGCAGAAAGTGGTTTGTTGACATTATGATATACATGTTCCCATTACTAGTAGGAACACATGTCTGAACACAGCCTTACCCCGTGTCCAGCAGGTGATCACAGTAGAGACCAAAGTCAGACACGCCTTCTCTGCAGAGCTCCGCCCCAAACGCCCCTTCCAGCACCCCACCCACAACACACGCTGCTGTCCTCCAGGCCGTCTAGCAGCACAAAACAAACAAACAAACATTACAGAAGTTAAAGAACACAGAGAAACAAAAGGGAGGTATGAAGAGTTGGGAGCAACTCGAATGTACAATAGTAGTACAAAATATAAAGAAAATAATTCAAACTGCAAACGGTCTCGATCTATGAGATAAGTCTCTCCAAACGATTTGGAGTGAATCCCAGTCATGGTTGGACAATAAATGCCATGTGTGATTTTGCGCTACGCCCCTGTGGTGCTTAGCTCTTAGTTGAGCACTTATTGAAATGAACACTGACGTCATTCATGAAGCTACACCACACCACTTGCCACACTTGTGAGGGAAGGTGGTGTCCTCAATGTGCCTCCCAAGTTTAAAGGCCCTGGGACATTCCGGAGTAGACTTGTGATTGACAATGTCTGCTGATTTGCATATTTTGATGTGTATAATTTAGCTATTTTGTATACAATCAAAATTCCTTATATATAATTTTGTCTGATCACATCCATAATTACCAAAAAAATACCTTGGAGCCAATTAAAAGCCACACGGGTGAAAGGTGGCAGAATGCGTTAACTTCTTGCCATAGTTGACAGCTTAGTCTTAGAGCTGTCAAATAGTTTGACAATGAAATCTCTCCCAGGTACAGGCTGGAACTGTCCAGCAGATGCCACCAAAGATCTGTGGAAAAACTACACAAAGATGAAGGAGGCACTTGCAAACATATTCTGCTCAGAGGATGAACAAGGGGACACCAGCGATGAGGCAGGAGTGCTGTGGGCTAAAATTAAGTATCTAGAAACTTCATTCATGTACATACAATCCTTGACAGATTTAAAGCCACAAGCCTAATGTTACAAAAAAGTGCCATTAACATTTTAATAGCGGCCAGTATTCTCGAGACCTTGTGTGCTTTTGTTTCCAGACAATGTGACCAATTTGAGATGTATGAGAAAACCATCTCTGCAAATAACAGGTGTGCTGCACACCTACAAGCAGCAGGCCTACAGAAGATCAGAGAAACCTACGTGATAGGAGGAAGACATTTCAGACATTGAGACGTGTAAACGGACAAACTGCAGAGCTCAATCATCGCCAGTCTGCCTACCAGGACGGATGTATTTAGGGTTGTATTCATGCCAGAAACAACGAGTAGATCATGAGATCATGCCAATGCACCAATGCATATCCATCAGACTTAAATGATCTGAGCTGTATGAGCTCATTGGCAAAGCCAGTGTTTATGTGTGAACAAAACAAGGCGCCATCAGAGAAGGTGAACACCATGTTGGAAGTTGGCCTGCAATTCGCCTTCTCTCAGGTGAATGTAGCCTTGGGAGCTGTTTCTCACTGTGACAAACTCACTTCCTCACATGGCGAGGATTAAAAATGAACTTAGAACAAGGATGAGCCAACAACGCTTGAACTCCATCGACACTGGCAACGCAGTCAGAACTCTGTGACCTCAGGTCACAGACTTGGACTTTAATGATGTGGTTTTTGTGGAGAAAGGCCAGAAAGCAGACCATTGGATTAGGTATTCTCTCTCATATTATTCACACATTATGGACTATGCTACTTTAAGGTATATATTCTTATCTGTGAGGTGTTTTTACATGCAAGTTGACATTGGTGACATTTTTGGAAGACATTTGGCTACTGTATAATTGCCTCTTTTTGCCAGGATATGTGATTTGGTGGAAATTTTGTTTGATAGCAGTTACATGTTATTTGCTATAGGTCTATATGTATGAATCGATTCCTGTGTGTGTGTCATCCTGCTGGGTTTACCGGGATTAGCAACAAATATGAAACTGTTTGGAGATCATAGTAATAATTCCCACTTTAATAGCCACAATTATCTAAAATGTAAAAGAACAATACCTGTTTGCCCTCTTTGGTGTCAAAACCCAGAAGCTCTAGCTCACAGTCGGCCTCTAGAGGACGCAAAAGGTCCCACAGCACGCCGTTCACCTTGCTCACCAGACATCCTTTCACACTACAGTGGGAAGACATGCATGCATGACAAAAGATTAAAAGTTATACTAAGCAGAGGGACAATTGTGGAGAGACTTCTTGCATCACATCTTACCGGGCCTTTTGAGCCACTACGAGGGGTGTGGTCACCCCAGCTACTCCTTGCAGGGCCCTGCCATCAGCTAGTCTGACAGCTAGTCTGACTTCAGTGGACGCCTCTGCTCTCTTGCTCTGCGCCTCCCTGAGAGACTCAAACACCCGCAGCCGCTCGGACAGCGCGGGGGACGCCTGCAGCGGGAGGATGCAGACGGGGGGGGGGGGGGGGGAAGAAGAAGTGTGAGGCAATACAATTTAGTTACGTCACTATTGGGCAACAAATGATTGATACAAAGAGTAGGAGACAGAGAGATGAGGGGGGGACTCATTATGATTGGAGTTCGGTTGGTGGGTGGATGGAGTAAACGGGTCCTGTCAGTCACCGTGTAAATATATATGACGCAACGTCACGCCTGAAACACACACACACCTGCCTTTTCTAAACCCAAATACTAATCAACCACACTAAAAACAAATACCGCACAAAATAAAAGCATATATGTGCACAAATTACAAATACATACGTTGGACATACTAGCCGACTATAAGCACAAAGTAAAAGCTACAGCAAACGACCTTTATTTTCACCGCCTAGTCCCTGTACACAACACATTCATGATCACATCCAACGCTAGCATTAGCTCCTGCACGCGAGTCCCCAGCCTCGGCGCATGCTCCGCACACCTTGCTGTAAGAGCGCCCGTGCGAGCGGAGCGTGTGTGAGGACGAGCGACACACACTCAGCCGCCAGAGCAGCGACAGCACCATCCTAAAGCACGGGAGCGTCCGCCGGTACACCGCCGCCGCCGCCTCTAGCGCGACATGTCGCACTACTGTCCGCTCTACTGCGCGCGGCCATAACACCGGAAGCGCGAGTCATCTCCACGCGGAACCTGATTGGCCACGGTGGAAGCGCGCGCGCACAAGTGGAAACGAGTGCGCGCACGTTCACGAGCATCCAGCGTCTGTACGCGCGCACACTAACTACAGGCAACCAGAGGGACGACTGACTGGTAGTCTGCTCGACCATCGAGCCTACAATTTTGGGCCATTTCAGGTTAAACATGACATTGACAAACATCACACGATGCCGAGTCTCTGCAGGTTGAATAAAGGTCAAAAGACGGTCAAACACAACATCCCTTACGCTATGAAATATCCCTTCTCCTAGTCTGATGATGAGCAACCAACTTGTACTGCATCATGATAGACTTGCTGCGCAGCCCCATGACTCACTGTATGGCCCATGAGTAAAAGTCCCTGGCAATATAACTAAGCACACTATGAAATTCGCAGAAATGGCTTTCGATTTAGTGAACGCTATTTACCACGAAATAACCATCACATCAATTAATAAACTGAGTAGGATCTAGCGCATAGTAGGAGACTAACATCATCGGGCTGCATGTATTATTCAATAGGGTATTATGAGATAAGTTACATTGATGCCTTTCCCAAAAATATATATATTAGGCTTTATTGTTTGGAAGGCTACGAGTTCATAGACCAACACGTGTTCTACTACTAACGGGAGTTGATCAAACGTTTACATTTGATACAAATGGGGTGACGTTAAGCTGAGCCACCAGTGGGGGGCGCTACAACACTAAGAAACGATGGAAAAGCACCAGGTCAGGCCTAATCATGGTTGTCAGTCTTGACAGACAGTACACCAAGATACGGAGGTTATACCAGTATCGAGGCCCAACTGGTATAAAAATAGAATTTGGTTTGGTAAATCCTACCACTCATGACCAATACCACTCGAAATGTATCAAGGTCTTCGAGAAAAAATAGACTGCCTGGCTATTTAAGAAACAGCATTTAAGTTTTAGATTGTGATGAAATACTTCAAATGAGAACAGTGCAACACTGCATACTGCATATTTACACAATGGGATGTCGTTTTTACAACTAATATTAGGTTTTCTACCAATTACCCACATGGGAACAGGCCAATTCAAATTGTATAAAATAAAACAATATCAAAATGTTGATTAAGAGGTGGCATGCATGCTGTGAAATATATGGGTTAAATAATCAAAATAACACTTAATTTCTTGAACTTTAGGTGAGTTGTATCTGACTGACTTGCCAAGTCAATAATCCAGGGCTCAGAGAAAAGAACAAGTTGCCAGCGTTCTAACAGATATTTAAAAAAAATGACGTTTGCAAAATGTGTTGTGACGGTATGCTAAAAAACAAATTTCAATTATTCAAGTGGTGTTGAAATTGAAGCAATATTTCCAACAGGAACAATGAGTCATCATGGTAGCCGTGTTGAATATCAATGAACAAACTTCGTATTTTCCCCATGAAAGCTACTAGGCTACAGAGTTATATCTTTGCTCACAAGGTTGAGAAAGGGTTGAGTGCAGATCAAAACGCCACTTGCGGTGTTCATACTCTCACTATGACTGCAGAATGTGTGCTGGTTCTGAACCACCAAAGAAGAAACCACACCTGAAAGGATTGGACTCTGATAGACCAGTGGTAAAGCATCGTTGATGAGGGTATAGCAGGAGCAAATCAACTCTTCAGAACATTTACACACACACACACACACACACACACGCACCCTCCACACACCCACACACACACCTTCAGCTTACATCACCAGCAGTTTCAAACTTAACGGTTCTTTTTTTGCACGAAACAAGACACATAACAGCGTGGCTATTTACAGAAATTCCTTGGGCGGCGACTCCTGCAAATGGGAACGAATATGACAAAAAATAAAACAAAAAGAAATAAAAGCATACAGCATCATGTCGATATAAGGTAAACAGTTGGCTTAACTGTACATATCCCATCAACAGAGAGCGCTTACAGAAATATAGAAAGAAAACACATTCTAAACGCTGCTTTTAGCCCTCCTTTTATCGTTACAGGTTTACAATGACATCATTGGCCCATATGTCCTCCTGTTGACACTGGATTCCTCTTCATTCATAGCTTAATAATTTCAACTACAAATGGTGGTTTGTGTGTAGCAGCATTATGTATACACACAGTTGCCAATTAATTAGGTACAGAGGTACCTAATGAACGGGCAAGAAGCAATGATGTATGATACTGTGCCATTTATCAAGTACCTAGGTGGTACTTAAAAAAGTACCATAGTTAATAATGAATAGTCTATATTTGGGATTGTAACATGAAGAGAGAGGATAGGAACACTACTTTGACATTTTGTAATTTGAGAGGGTAGAAAGCATGTCCAGGCAAAGTCTTTTAACCAAGCAGTTAAAAAAAAGTAAGCACTATGAATTCAAAGCGCCATCTACATTTAGCAACAAGCTTTCTTCTTAATATTCATACTATCTGGCATGGTTAATTTATATAGAAAACAAAAGAAAAAAAAAAGTCAGTCATAAAAACTACATTTGCAGAGAGAAAAAAAATAAAATCACCTTCTAACTAAACAGTGCATTAAACAGTTCAACTGACCAAATAAAGTACCTCCCCCCCCAGTTGAATTGAAACTCTGGATTTTATTGTAATTCAGTACATGTAGAACCGGCAGGAGCGTTCTTTGAGCTGACCCCTCCCACCTCAATGACAGCCATTCTAACACACACACACACACACACACACACACACACACACACACACACACACACACACACACACACACACACACACACACACACACACACACACACACACACACACACACACACACACACACACACACACACACACACACACACACACACAGAGAGAAGAAAAACCTTTACACAAAAAGATGCACTCCGGGAGGTCATTCAGGGGGTCAACCTCGGAAATCGTACGAGTCAAAAGCAGCCCGTCTTTGTACAACTCCTTACTCTGAAAAAATAACTATCTTAGGAAACGTCCATACTCTGAAAACTATTTTAACTACTCATTTAACATGATCACTTATAACCAATCAGTACCGCCCCCCCCTCCCTCGCTCGCCCAGACCCCCATTCTCAAGAAGATTAAAGAGAAAGGAAAAAGAAACAAGGTGAATGGAAGAATGACTTTGAAAGCGAATAACCACCTGTGGTCTCCTTTCTATCCGGCGGCTTGTGTGCCTCCTAGGTTCTCCTAGGCTCCCCCACAAGCTCATCTCCTGTGTCTGAACGGAGGGGAAGGAGGGGGCAGATTAGGGAGAGGGTAACACTCTAGCACTAGAGGACAAATACGCGTTAATACACCTCTACTGCGCTGCACCATATACAAGCTGAGGGGCGGCTACTCGGTTTGTGGTGATGAGCTATTTACACCAAAGGATGAGAACTGCTAGCTTTGATTCACGTGGGGCTAATGAATATAGCGAAGATAACTGGGATCATACCAGTATGGTTTACACACACACACAGGCACGGCGTGTTGGACGCAACCGGCCACGTGGCTTTCCCTCTCAGCACGTCACAGACGACCCTTCAGTAGCGCGGGTGGAGGAACGGTCTCTTGGGTGCCTGGAACGGACCTGCAAAGGGGGGGCCGGGGCGCTTGCCTCCGCGATACCCCCCGGGGTGGTCTTTGTTACGGAGGCTTGGGGCGGGTCCCCGGCCTCGCAGCATGGCCAGCTGGGGGAGGGGCTGAGGGAGGATAGGGGGCCGCGTGCCGGGCAAGTGCAGCAGAGGGAGCGGGCCCCGGGGGTGTGCCGGCGGACTAGTGGGGGCCTTCAACAGACCGACGCCCTTGCTGGGAGCAGAGGAGCGGGGAGGCGCAGACTCTGTGGCAGGGGAGCGCGGGGCGGGGGAGGGAGGAGTGGGAGAGCGGGAGTGGGAGAGGCGGCGGCCCGCCGGCTCCTTCACGCGACCCAGTAAGGGCGGGGGGGCGCCGGGCGTGCCGGGGCGGTGGAGAGGGGGTGCGTGACGGGGCACAAAGTGCTCTTTAACCGTACCGGGGCGGGGCATCTTGGGGGCTTCGCCGAGTAGCGACAGCATCATGGCAGGCGGGGCTCCCCCTTTGCCCCCTCTGGGTCCTAACCCGGCTCCGCCCCGCTCGGGGCCGTCAGAGCGAATGGGGTGAGGGGGGGGCAGGGGCCGATCGACGGGCACGAGCACTCCGCCCACCATGACGGCGGAGGGCACGCCAGAGAAGCTATGAGGAGGGGGCGGGCGCTGGGGGATGGGAGGGGGCGGGGGGCGGGGCATCGGTGGTGGCGGGCCACCGAAGAAAGAGAGAGGAGGCTGGTGAGGGTGGGGGTGGGGGTGGGAGGGGGATGGGGCCTGCATGTTTTCCCTGTGGTACGGCATCTGGAACTGGGGAAGGGGAGGGGGAGGGCGGCGAGGGTGGGAGAGAGGGTGAAGATGTTGGGGGAGGAGGTGAGGAGGCAGCGGCATCGGAGGCTTCATGTCCTCGGGGCCCGGCTGACTGAGACTACGACTGGGAGGAGCAGGGGGCCCGGTATGGGGAGAGCGAGGCGGGGCTTCCATGTACTCCTCTTCCTCGTACCACATGGCGGGCCCCTGCCGGCCGGCCGCCCCGCCCCTCGAGTCCCGGCCAATCACGCGGATGCTCTCCACGGTCTGGATGCGCTCCCCGGAGAGCAGCGTGTCGGGGTAGCCCTGCGTGGCCGTTGCGTCACTGCACGGCGACACCAGAGTCTCGATGCGGTGGTAGTGGCCGTCCTGCCCCGGGGACGCGCCCTCGCGACCTTTGCCCTTTCCGTCTCTTTTCCCGCCCCGGGCCCCGTCGTCGGGGGCAGCCTTGCGGGAGCCGGAAGAGGGCCGTCTCTCGAGCACGGGCCGGCTGTTTCTCAGCGCCTTCAGCTGGGTGCTCAGTGGATCCTCCTTGGTCTTCGGTGTCTCGGCCAGGGAGGAAGAGGGGGCCTGCTTCTTCATCCCCTCATCTTCCTGATGTTTGGCAGCGTTCTTCCGCCCGGTGCCATGTCGGGAGGAAGAGGCCAGGTAGTTTTCTTCTTTGCTGTTTGACGTGGGGGTGATGACGGCGTCCCAGGGGTCGCTGCGGTAGGCGGTGGGGGAGAGGTTGAGACCCCCGGACGACCCCAGGGAGTCCGACGCGGGCGTGTCCATGATCTCGTCTTGGGTGGGGGTGCCCGCCGCCTCGTCCCTCACCGGGGTGCCGTCCACCCAGTCGCCCCCTATGGGGCTGGAGTCTCCCAGCCCCAGGCTGAACCCCGGGTTGCCCTGCAGGAAGCTGTTGATCTTGGACTCCAGACTGGGGGCTGGGGTGGACGGAGCGGCCGGGTGGGGGGGAGGGGTCGGGGGGGACAACTCTCTGACCTTCTCCCAATCTCTGGTTCTGCCTGGGGTGTCCCGTTTGAGGCTGCTGCCCAGGGAGGGCTTGCTTTTGGGGGTGGTCGGGGTCACAGGGGTCTTGGACGCAGAGGTCTCTGGGGAGGTACGGTTGGAGGAGGTGGTAGTGCAGGAGGAGGAATTTGTTACGCTTTGCAGCAGCGAAGAAAACCCTGGTGGCAGAAAGATATTATTGGGGGTGGGGGACAAATAGGAAAATGAGTAATGGTTTGGTAATGGTTTTCAGTGTGGTGAAGAACAAGTGGACATGTGCGAGGGCTGAGCCATAGGGACAAAGTGTCCTATCCTGATAAGTTAATATTGCAATAATGATATATATCACAATATTGCATGTTTCATGGTAATTCAATACATTAACAGTCTATATAAAATAACCACATGTTAATGCCTATTTTGGTATACTCCTGTGTGAATTAAATACTTTGAAAATAAACACCTAAACAGTTCATAAAATGACATCACTTTACTGTAATTCAGCATTTAAAATAAGGATAAGACACTTATGCGCATCAGGATTTTACAATATTAAAATGATAAAATATCCCGATAGATAGAATATTGATATTTTGCCCAACCCCAATGTGTGCGCTGCTCACCGGAGGTGTTGGTCTTGGACAGAGCATTGAGGATGCCCTCCGGTGTGATGTCAACCCGAGACAGGATGCTGGCCAGAGCCGGGCTGGGCGGGGCAGCTTTGTTGGCCGTCGATTGGCCCGAGGGTGTAGTGGGTGTGCCCGGAGAGGGCCGTGATGAAGGGCTCGCTGCGGATCGGTAGAGAGGGACAAAGAGGCTGGCCTTGAGTTTAGATCAACATGGCTGAATTCAGGACACTTCAAAATAGTCCACGATATGCCTAACTTTGTTGAACCTGGTGATTTATATCGGGTTTCTGACCTGAAACTATCTATTCTATACTATCTATACTATTTTGACATGGCTGTTTTGAAGGAGAACATAATTCTCCAACAAATCAGTCCATGATGTTTGCCAGGTAAATATGTTGAGGCATTGGATGCCAGTTCCGTTTAATATGACGCTACAAGAACAGTCAGTGAAAGTGTGTCACTGAAATAACATTGATGCTTGTTGCCGGATACAAGGCATGAACTGTGGACACACAAAAACAGTTTCTTTGGAGAGGATTGACCATGACACCTTCGAGCCAAGAAACACCCCCGTCTCACACATTGTGCAGTTGACACAAACAACAAAAAAATTTATTGACACATTCAGGGCAGTTTTGGGCATTTTGTTTAGTTGACACCACCACCAACATACTTGTATTCTTCATAGCAGACGTAATGGAGCTGAGGATGGAGCTGATTTTCCCCAGGTCCACGTTGGCCAAATTGACCCCCAGCGGCGAGGTCGGGGCGCTCAGGCCGGCGGCGGACAGCGGCGTGAGCGGAGTGGGCGGGGCAGGTGCCGAGGCAGGGGGTGTGGTCTTAGGAGACTTGGTTGTGGTGTCGGTAAGTGTCAGCTTCATTGGCACGCTCAACTTTGTCATCTTGAAAACGGCAGGGGATGCCTTTTCTGTCTTGTCACCCACTGGTAAAAGTAATTGTATTCAAGGCGGACAATTATTATTTTAATTTATTTTTCTCAATCAAAAGGATTATAGATTCATACATGCACCAAACAGAACTATTAACATGGCACCATAGGTTAGTTAGTGGTCACCAACCTGACATGCTAGAGTCGCCCTCCTCATCAGACATATCCATGTCCTCTGGGCCCACGGAGTCTCGAACCAGATCCCCCTCATCCATGGCCTTGCCATCGAGCTCAGGGTCCAGGGAGGCCCGGCTGGCTCCCAGGCCCAAGATCGGTGAGTCGGAGCCGGTTGGCGAGGGGGCATCCTCCGAGGGCGACGGAACCGGCGAGAACTCAGGCCCCGGGAGGGTGGACTTAAGGGCATCCAGTTTCCTCTTGAGACTAGCCACGCGGTTAGCAAAGGCATTGTACGCCTGGAGATTGGACCAAAAACAGAAGAGGGGATCTCCATTGATTTTCAATGCAAGTCAATGCAAGTGCGATGTGTATTACACACATCACAAAGACACCCCAACTAGTATAATTATGTACTCAATTAGTGCATAATAACCTCTCCACAGGGTGAAGTAATGCAGTAATCATCAACCCACTCACATTGGCCACAATCTTGACCTCCTTGTACTGCATCTCATAAAAGATGTCCGCATTCCCCAGAGCGTCCTGCAGGGGGGGGCCCGTCTTCAACTCTTCCTCCAGGAAGCTGACGAACTCCTGAAGCTTCAGGCTGCCCTCCTCAAAGTCTGTGGCAAACTTATTCCCGCCAGCCTTGTCTAGAGATGCATAAACAAAGCAGCGTTGAGTTCTAACAAGCAGGGTGCAAGAAGGGCAAAGGGTTACGAGTAGGAGTTTATGGGCCCTTACCTTTGAGTCTCTTGAGGGCCTCGGTGCTGCAGACGTCCACCCTGAGAGCCTCCAGCTGCTTCTCTCTGAAAACCTCCTCATCGATAGCTCTCTTGTGCACCGACAGCTGGTCTATGAGCGTGCTTGGCTGGAGGTACGGGAAAAACGTGCGGCGTTCAGAGTACGTAGAGAAAAAACAAAGCATTGTAGTGAATGTGACATAATTCACCCTTGTTCTCTAGTGTGGTTCTACACACTGTTATTTCATGCAGTTGTTTAATGTTATGTGTTATGCATGCAAGTTTGACTGTTTCGGGATCGTGGTCCCTTTAACTAATCCGTGTGTGTGATGACGTAGAGCCCCATGCTTGTTTTGGTTCCGGGGCAGCGCCATCTTTGTAGTTCTGGTTTTGCTATTCAAATTAAACGACACACAAACTCGTGTGCTCAACGTGAGAAGTTGTCTCTTGTTTTTTGATGCAATTTCCACACTGGTGACCCCGACGTTAGTTTTCTGGACGTATCCAGAGTCACGACACGACCATGACCGCGAACGCTGTTACCCTCAAACTCCCCGAATTCTGGGAATCGTCGGCGTCGGCATGGTTCGCCCAGACCGAAGCGCAGTTCGCGTTGCGTGACATCACCGCGGATACAACAAAATACTACTACGTTGTGTCAGCTCTCGGAAATTCTACAGCATCCAGAGTGGTGAGCCTCCTTAAACATCCTCCGGCAACTGAGAAGTATGCAGCACTCAAAGCCCACCTGTTTAAAACGTTTGAGCTGTCGGACACAGAGAGCCAGCAGGCTTTTCTCCCTTCAAGGACTGGGTGACAGCAAACCGTCTGAGCTCATGGACCGTATGCTGGATCTCCTGGGTGAGCACAGACCCGATTTCCTTTTCATCCAGCTTTTCCTGCGTCAGCTGCCTTCCCAAGTAAGAGCTGCATTGGCCAACACCACAATCACTGACTGTCGGAGACTGGCTGAAGAGGCTGATAAATTTTTCCTGGCAAGTCAAGGGCACTGTGTCATGGCCGCGCTTCTTCCCGCGCACATCGCTCCTGTGACGCTGGATGACTCCACACTCATCGCTGCAACCACTTCTCATCGGCAGCAGTCTTCAGGTCGGCAGCAGTCTTCAGGCCCCCAGCAGTCTTCAGGCTTGTGTTTTTACCACGCGAAGTTTGGACCAAAGGCTCTTAAATGCCGTTCGCCATGCAGTTTCGGCAGGTTGGGAAACGCCAGGGCCGGCGCTCAGTAGTGGCCATGAGTGTCGGTTGCGTAGGCAGGCTGCTTTTCATCCGCGACAGCATCTCCGGACGACGTTTCCTGTGCGACACGGGAGCACAGAGGAGCGTCCTGCCTGCATCCCGTTTGGACATGGTGACCGACAGCCACGGCCCCCCTATGGAAGCTGCTAATGGGAGCCCCATCCGCACATATGGAACGAGGTACATCGAGTTGTGTTTCGGAGGGCATCGGTTTGGCTGGGACTTTGTTACAGCAAAGGTCGCCGTTCCCCTCCTCGGCGCCGATTTCTTGTGTGCACATGGACTGTTGGTGGATGTAAAGAACCGCCGTTTGATTGATGCCGTCACGTTTTGTTCTTATACGTGCACGCTCAGCGGGGCTCACTCCATCCGACTGTCTAGCATGCTCTCCGCCTCAGATGACTTCCACCGTCTACTTGCCGGGTTCCCAGCTCTCACTCAGCCCACTTTCTCTGCGTCTGCCGTGAAGCATGGTGTGGAGCACCATCTCGCCACTACTGGTCCACCCGTCTACGCCCGTGCTCGGCGCCTCGACCCGACCAAGCTTGCCGTTGCAAAGGCTGAGTTTGCAAACATGGAACGCCTGGGTATAGTCCGCCGATCCGACAGCCCGTGGGCGTCACCCCTCCACATCGTCCCCAAACCTGGTGGCGGCTGGCGCCCGTGTGGCGACTACCGGCGGCTTAATGAGGCAACGACACCTGACCGATACCCAGTCCCGAACATACAGGATTTTTCAGCACACCTGGCTGGTATGGTGATTTTTTCCAAGGTGGACCTCGTCCGGGGATATCATCAGGTGCCTGTACACTCACTGGACATTCCCAAAACAGCAGTGATCACGCCGTTTGGTCTTTTTGAGTTCCTGAGAATGTCTTTTGGCCTTAAAAATGCGGCTCAATCTTTTCAACGCCTCATGGACTCGGTTTTACGGGAGCTGCCTTTTCTTTTTGTGTACTTGGACGACATCCTGGTGGCGAGCACGTCCAAATCTCAGCACCTGGCGCACCTCCGAACACTTTTTGAGCGGCTCAGCCAACATGGGCTAATTGTCAACCCCGCCAAGTGCCAGTTTGGTCTCTCCACCATTGATTTCTTGGGACACAGAGTCACTAAAGACGGTGCAGTCCCTCTCCCATCAAAGGTGGAGGCGGTCGCCCAGTTTCCACGCCCGCTCACTGTCAAAGCCCTGCAGGAGTTCCTCGGCATGGTGAATTTTTACCACCGCTTCATCCCTCGAGCCGCCCAGCTCATGCGGCCCTTGCACGAGGCCTTGAAAGGTAAACCCAAGCACGCTGTGGACTGGACTGAGAGCAGGGTCAAGGCCTTTGCTGACACTAAGGCAGCCCTGGCGAACGCCACCATGCTGGCACATCCTTCTCCCACAGCCTCCATCGCCATCACCTCGGACGCCTCCGACTACGCTGTCGGTGCCGTCTACGAGCAGTGGGTAGGCGGGGCCTGGCAGCCGCTTGCTTTCTTCAGCCGTCAGTTGCGCCCCAGCGAGCGGAAGTACAGCACTTTCGACCGGGAGCTGCTTGGTCTATACCTCGCCATCAGACACTTTCGCTCCCTGCTGGAAGGTCGGCACTTCACTGCTTTTGTCGACCACAAGCCGCTGACTTTCGCCATGGCCAAGGTGGCTGAGCCGTGGTCCGCCCGCCAGCAACGTCATCTGTCCTACATTTCTGAGTTCACCACAGATTTACAGCACGTTGCCGGCAAGGACAACCAGGTGGCGGACTGCCTGTCACGGGCTGTGGCAGGAGCAGTCCATCTTGGCTTGGATTACAGCCGCATGGCAGCGGACCAGACCACAGACCCAGACGTGCAACTCCTCAGGACCTCGACTACAGGGCTGAAAATAGAGGATGTGGTTTTTGGCGATGCCGGCACCACGCTCCTGTGTGACATCTCCACAGGCAGTCCTCGGCCAATCATTCCCATGGGATGGAGACGACAAGTTTTTGACGCCATCCATGGTCTCTCCCACCCAGGTTCGAAAGCGTCACAGAGACTGGTCGCAGCAAAGTTTGTTTGGCGCGGCCTCAAGAAGGACGTCAGGGACTGGGCTAACACCTGTCTTGAGTGCCAACGGGCCAAAGTACACCGCCACACTAAAGCCCCGTTAGAGTTGTTCCCGGTGCCAGAGAGACGGTTTGACCATGTTAACGTGGATCTGGTAGGCCCTCTGCCCTCCTCTCACGGTTTCACATACCTATTGACCATGGTTGACAGGACCACCCGTTGGCCTGAGGCTGTGCCACTGACATCGCTGGCATCTGTCGAGATGACACGGGCATTTATCGGCACCTGGGTTGCCCGTTTCGGCACTCCTTCGGACATATCCTCTGACGCGCGCAGTTTACATCTGAGCTGTGGAACGCTGTCGCACAGAGCCTTGGAGTGAAACTCCACCGCACGACCGCATATCACCCACAGGCTAATGGACTCTGTGAGCGATTCCATAGGTCAATGAAGGCTGCTCTTCGTGCCAGCCTCAAAGACAGCAACTGGGTCGACAAGCTCCCGTGGGTAATGCTGGGCATCAGGACTGCACCAAAGGAAGACCTACAGTCCTCATCCGCAGAGCTGGTCTATGGCCAGCCGCTGCGGGTTCCAGGGGATTTTGTCCCTAGCACCACCGTTCCTTGGTCTGCGACTCTCCAGCGGGCCACGCTACTGGACAATGCGAGGCTTTTCGCACCTGTCCCTACTTCCCGTCACGGCCTCCCTCAGTCGCACATCCCCGCTGGGCTTAAGACGGCTGACTACGTTTTCATTCGCCACGACGCCCACAGGGGACCACTACGCCCACCCTACGAGGGCCCATTCCGTGTTTTGGAGACGGGGGACAAACATTTTGTGGTGGACATGGGCGGCAAACCGGAGCGACTCTCCATTGACCGCCTCAAACCAGCTCACTTGGACGTGGCTAGGCCCATTGAATTGGCCCAGCCCCCACGACGTGGACGACCTCCAGCTCTGCCCCCACCCCCGGCTCCCCTCCCTCCCAAAACTCCCACACTCCGTGCCCCACACCCGTGTCATGGCGGGACACCTGCCGCAGTTGTGTCTCCTCGACCTCCTGTACAGCGCAGCCGTTGTGGCCGGTTAATACGTCCACCTGCTCGATGACTGTTTTTTTCTTCTGATATGGTGAATTCTGGGGGGACGTGTGTAGTGAATGTGACATAATTCACCCTTGTTCTCTAGTGTGGTTCTACACACTGTTATTTCATGCAGTTGTTTAATGTTATGTGTTATGCATGCAAGTTTGACTGTTTCGGGATCGTGGTCCCTTTAACTAATCCGTGTGTGTGATGACGTAGAGCCCCATGCTTGTTTTGGTTCCGGGGCAGCGCCATCTTTGTAGTTCTGGTTTTGCTATTCAAATTAAACGACACACAAACTCGTGTGCTCAACGTGAGAAGTTGTCTCTTGTTTTTTGATGCAATTTCCACAGCATGGTTATAATGAAAACGATGGTGGTAGAGAAAAGGTTGATACTTACTGTGAACTCTGCCACTATTTTTGACTTGAGGGCCGCCTTGGGGTTGGCTGGGGCTGAAAGTACAAACATATGCTATTGTCAGACAAAAACATACAGGACATTAGCGGTGGGGGAAAATATCGATACAGTATAGTATCACGATACTTTGCGTGGCGATACTGTATCGATACATGGACGCCAAGTATCGATATTTTATTATGCAAATACGAATTAAACTTTTTGCTACCGGAATAATAAAATCAATTGCTTTTTCAGTCCACTAGATGGCGCCGTCATGGGGAGTAAGCGGGAGCACAGGAAGTTAAACAAAGATGGAGTCCGCGGAGAAAGAAATTAGAAATGCGCGTCCGCGTTCAAATCAAACTTTTTTTTTTGTACAAGGAAGTTGCATTGTTCATTTCAATACCTGTAATAGTACAGTAGTCCACACACACACACACACGTGTGCATTCAGTTAAGTTGGAATATGACTGTAATACAAACAGTTCAGTTTGTCAGGTACATGCAACATAGATTACAGTGTTGATGTCTGCTTGAGAAAATCCCATTTGCTGCAATAAAAATGATTGAAGTGAGATGAACAGACTGAAAACTTAATTTTGTTAGATAAAACAGATGTTGACAAAGTTTTACTTTGGGGACATAATTTGCAGTTGAAAAATGGTAATAAATCGCAATATTAATATCGCAATACTCAGCATATCACAATATATTTAGAATCGCAATAATATCGTATCGTGACTTAAGTATCGTGATAATATCGTATCGTGAGGCCTCTGGTGATTCCCACCCCTACAGGACATATATTCATGTTTAATATTTTATATATAAAAATACAATTGGTTAAAGCTCATCTATGATGACACATGGTGTGTGTGTGTGTGTGTGTGTGTGTGTACAACCCGCATGATAGTTTGTTGTCAGTTAATACAACTGATGTGGCATATAGCCAGGCAGAATATTCATGCAACAACAATATTGTGACATTTAATTGCCTTTCCTGTGCAATTAATCTTCATGCAGTGTTTCCCACTGGGGGGGTAGACCATCAAGTTAACTTGAATTGTCCAAAACGGAATCAGTTTGACACATTTGTCCAGAGTAGGGAAATAACAAGAAATTAGAAATCAAATAAACAGTCCAAAAGCACTTTGAGGTATAAAAAAAATGTCAGTCAAAAAAAACGTCAGTCAAAAGTCAGTTTTAATCTGCAGCAGCGCCATGTTGCTATACATTTCACTTCACAAGCTTCTATATCCAATCAACGTCACACTTGGCAGGTGTGTTGCTGAGGACCCACGGACGTGCAGTGTAGGGTCTCAGCCATTCAAAATGGTGGTTGGGACTCTGTTACACTATGCTGGGAGCTCACGCATTAAATACTCCTCCCTCGACTGAGCCGCAATCCTGTTCGTTCACTTCCGAACTGTGGTCCCGAGTTTGCATTTTGTAGTGGTAATCCTCGGTTACTAGAATAGACGAGTTAAATAGGAGGACAAAGTGCCCAGTTTTCTTAACACACTACTAGAGACGGTGTAGTATAAGAATCGTTTAGCCAAGTCTCAGATTAGAGTAACTACCACAAGAATCTTGTTCGACTCCAGTCGAACAAGAGTTAGATATATCTGTTATATAATTGTGTGTTTAACTGTTTGCAAACAGACGCGGCACTTTTGTGTCTGGGATGGAACAAACGCCACGCAAATGTGAGTTCCATGTGGTTATTTCCAGGATAAGTGAGGATAAGTAATAAGCTTATATAGCCTACAAGTAATTTCACATGTTTAACAAGGAACCAAAAGATAGTTTATAAAAATAAAACAATGAACGTAAGCATACACAACATGTTAAAAATATATCTTATAGTAAAACAACAGTCTTAAAAAAGTTGATAATAATAAAGAAGAAGAAATTGGATACGAATAAAAAAACATTTGAAAATGTTTTCTATTTTGTAAACACCAGAATGCAATCACTGAATAGGCATGCTTTCCTGCCGCTGGTACATCAAAGCTAAAATGCGGCTTAACTGTCTGCGCCTTCTGGCGGATCTTGCCCTTGCATCCTCCAGCAGGTGATGGATCGCAACCATAGTCTGTAAAATATACTGTCGAGCGCAACACAAGTCACTGCAGCCGAAAGCCTGAACACCATGGTGACGACATTTCCTGTTTCCGTCAGAGAAAGGTGAGGGCGTCCCAAAGCTTGCCGGTTTATTTATACCCTCCTTATTTAACAAACCCTCCACAGCCACGAGTGTGTGCATTGCTTTTTGTATTTAAGGAATATTTACTTTATGTCAATTGACAACTTGAATTTAATGAACATTCTTGTATTGTAAATAGAAGTACTCCTCGTGGCTTTGGCTTGAATATTGTGTTGAAGCCAACCTCTATCACGTAAAGAGGCCCTTCATTTTATGCTAACTATTAATAGTAACTTTGATTGTAATTATTAATTAATTATTAACAGCCTACCCGGTGGACTGCACCAACTGATCTAGACAGAATAGGTGGACACTTGTGATGTCACAAAATTATAATTTTAGTCAAACGACAATTGGTCTTGTAATGGTTAATCACGCTCACACCTGGCAGTATAATAGGGCACCTTTAAGCATAATAAAGACACGTCACGTGAACATGTGGTGAACCAACCTGGAGGAGGTTGAGTCTCCTTTTGCTTCTCCCTCTCCTTCTCCTTCTCTCTCTCTTTTTCCTTTTCCTTCTGCTTCTCCTTCTCGCGTTCCCGCTCCCGCTCCTTTTTGTTGAGGCCAGCCTTGAACTGGGCGATCAGATCCTCGGAGTAGACGCTCCTCTCCTCCCAGATGGTAAAGATCCTCTCCACCGACTTGCGCACCTTCCCATCTCTAACCAAGAACACAGAGATGCAGCACAACTCATTGGCAGAGGTCAATACTGCAGAACAGAGATGGCGATACGGTTGCAACCATTTATTCAATACAATTATCATTATGATTCGATTTTGTTTAGTTTTTTTCAAGCCTCGAGTAGGTGACATATGCAAATGTTTCCACTACATTATCTTCAATGTTGTTCGGGGCAATAACCCCCGGTAGGCTCTGGGTGGCATCCTGGAAAGGGTTCCATCCGGGGACTCCATAGTTCTACTGGGGGACTTCAACGCACACGTGGGCAATTATGGAGAAACCTGGAGGAGGGTGATTGGGATGAACGGCCTGCCCGATCTGAACCAGAGTGGTGCTTTGTTGTTGGACTAACGAATACCACGTTCAAGCATAGGGTAGTTCATAAGTGTACCTGGTACTGGAACACCTGAGGCCTAAGATCGATGATTGACTTTGTAGTCGTATCAGTAGATCTGCGGCCGTATGTTTTGGACACTCGGGTGAAGAGAGGAGCAGAGCTGTCAAATGATCAGTACCTGGTGGTGAGTTGGATCATATGGTGGGGGAGGCTGCCGGACAGACCTGGTAAACTGGGGTGAACTGGGAACATCTGGTGGAGGCCCCTGTCCGTGGGGTCTTCAACTCTCACCTCTGGAAGAACTTCCCATGCATCCCGGGGGAAGTTGGGGACATGAGTGGGCCATGTTCAAAGCCTCCATTGTAGAGGTGGCTGCTAGTAGCTGTGGTCAGAAAGCTGTCTGTGCCTGTTGTATCGGCAAACTAACAACCAACTGGTGGACACAAGCGGTGAAAGAAGCCATCAGGCTGAAGAAGGAGGCCTTTCGGGCTTGGTTGGCCCAGGGGTCTCCTGAAACAACAGATGGGTACCACGAGGCCAGAAGGGCTGCGGCTTCAGTGGTCATCGAAGCGAAAATCCGGGTGTGGGAGGAGTTCGGAGAGGCTATGGAGAAGGACTTTGGGTTGGTCTCAAGGAAGTTCTGCCAAAGCTTTTGGCGACTTGGGAAGGAAAAGCAGGGCTTGGCTCAGGCCGTGTTCAGTCGGGGTGGAGAATTGCTGACCCAGACTGAGGATATTGTCAGGCGGTCGAAAGAACAATTTGAGGAACTCCTGAACCTGACCAACACGTCCTCTGAGGAAGAGGCAGAGTCTGAAGACTCGGGGAAGCCCTACCCATATCCTTGGCAGAGGTCTCTGAGTTAGCCATAAAGCTCTTCAGTAGCAAGGTGCCAGGTGTGGATGAGATTCGCTCTGAGATACTGAAGGCTCTTGATATTGCTGGGCTGACACGCCTATTCAGAGTCACGTGGAGGTCGGGGACAGTACCTGTGGAGTGGCAGATCGGAGTGGTGGTCCCCATTTTCTAAAAGGGGGACTGCTCCAATTATCGGGGAATCAAACTGCTCAGGCTCCGCGGGAAAGTTTATTCCAGGGTGCTGGAAAGGAGGCTCCGGCCAATTGTTGAACCTCAGCTTCGGGAGGAACAATGTGGATTCTGTCCTGGCCATGGAACGGTGGACCAGCTCTTTACCCTTGCAGGGTTGTTTGGGGGGTTGCCCATCCAGTCTACATGTGCTTTGTGGACTTGGGGAAGGCTTATGACTGTGTCCCCTTGGGGGGATACTGAGGGAGTATGGGGTATCGGAGCCATTAGTACGAGCCATTTGGTCCTTGTACAACCAAAGTGAGAGCTATGTCCGTATTCTCGGCACAAAGGCAAGCATGTTCTCAGTGGGTGTTGGACTCTGCCAAGGTTGTCCCATGTCACTGATTCTGTTTGTGAATTTCATGGACAGAATCTCAAGGTGCAGCCGAGGTGAGGAGAGTGTCCGGTTTTGGGACCTCAGAATTGCATCCCTGCTCTTTGCAGACAATGTGGTTCTGTTGGCTACATCAGACTATGACCTCCAGCACACACAGGGGTGGTTTGCAGCAGAGTGTGAAGTGGTCGGGATGGAAGTGAAGTATCTTGTTCACGAGTGAGCGTAAAATGGAGTGGGAGATGGACAGAGGGATTGGTGCAGCATCTGCAGTAATGCAGGCGATGTACTGGTCTGTTGTGGTGAAGAGGGAGCTGACCCAGAAGGCGAAGCTCCCGATTTACTTCCATCTACGTTCCAATCCTGACCTATGGTCACAAGCTTTGGGTAATGATCGAAAGAACAAGATCACGGATACATGTGGCCATAATGAGTTTCCTTCACAGGGTGGCTGGGCTCAGACATCCGGAGGGAGCTCAGAGTAGAGCCGCTGCTCCTTCGTGTCGAAATGAGTCAGCTGAGGTGGTTCAGGCATCTGATTAGGATGCCTCCCGGACACGTCCCCTTAGAGGTTTCCCGGGCACGCCAGACTGGGAGGAGACCCGGGCAAACCCAGAACCTGCTGGAGGGATTATATATCCCATCTGGCCTGGGAACGCCTCGGGGTCCCCCAAGACATGCTGGAAAGTGTTGGTGAGGCGAACGATATCTGGGGGGCCCTGCTTAGCCTGCTGCCACTGCAACCCGACCCGGGTTGCAATGGCTCAAAACACACATTTGAATGCTTGTTTCTAAACTGCTTGTACACATATACATATATAACGAACATATACTGTACATAAAAAATGCATCCATGGTAAAGGTATATCAAGTTTAGTGAACTTTGTGAACAGCCAAGCTCACAAGCTCGTCTTATGTGCTAATGGAACTAGAAATAAGCGACCACGTTCATTGTTGCGGAACATTGCCCATCACTGCACGCTCCTCCTAGCGACAAGCCGTGCCTTGTTGAGTCACCGTCGCCCAGAGGCTCCTGGGAGGCTACAATCACAACCTTGTTCCCATTCAACATGAAAAACACCTGATAAACTGCAAGAAAACCATTCTAACTAATGACTTCAGCATACCTTTGTCGGAGCAATATTAACCTCAGGTTGGTCAGTTTCCCCACACATACTACTTTCAGGAGCCAGGGTTTGAACTTGCCGGTTGCCCACAGACTTACAATGTTTTTCCCAAAGCAAATTACAGTGAACACATACTAGCGGATACATGACATTAGGGAGCATGTCAACGGTTAGGCATCTGTCTCCTGGAGACAGATCTCTCTCCTGCCTACAGGTATAGGTTGTGGACATTGGGGATCGAACCCAGAGCATTTCAGTTGGGATTCAAACTGCCCTAACCACTAGACCATCTTGCGCTTTCTCAACACTTGTGAACATTGTTATCAGACCGTTGACATGGGACCACCTACTTGATAAGATAGGCAGCGTTGGGCAGCACTTCTGCAAAGGCTGAACGGAAGGCGATGGCATTCTTTCTCTTGCAGTTTTGTATGACATCATTGGCAAGGTAGAAGAGATTCAGCCGGTGATTGGTGTCCGCTGGAAAGAAACATAAACATGGAGGACATTAGAGGAACTCCAAGTCTATACGTTTAGTCACGGCTAAAATTGGAATCCTTTATTTTTTCAGTCCATTTTTTATATCACCTAGAATATCACTTGGCAACAAAATTATGCTCAACATTGACACAACATGAAATTGACATTGTAACATTGTAAATGATGTTGAAAGTATGGAGCAATATAAATAATTGCATAATAAATATGAAAGGCAATCAGAATCCCAGAGTGGCTTAGGAAATGTAAATAAGCCATTCAGGTATAGCAACATGAAATCTTCAGCTAAACAAGTTTAGTCCTACTTCAAACATGTTGGAAACAACAACAGTGGCTGGTCAAGCATTGAGTATAGCAGGCCAGCTTCATTCACAATGCAACGGAGTTCTTAAGCTGCGGAAGGTAAAGAGGATCTGGCACCCCTCCAAATCTCTAACTAGCCTCTTTATGAAGCCACCTGTTCACGAGACACAGCAACCCTTCATCTAAAATGGGAAACCTTTATCTAGAACCGATATCTATCCAATTTGACATTGGATGGTCATTAGTTAAAAACTATAGTTTATAACTACATTGGATTAAGACTTTGCATAATAATGCTATTCAATTGTTGGGTTTCAAATTGTGCTGCTTCTATAAAGTCTTGGGTTGGACAGAACCAACACACACACCATACCAACAACAGGTCTACACGAACAACCCATCTGTTAGCACGGGTCAACCCACACAACACACAACAGACAATTATTAAAGACTGGAAAATGAAACCATTTTGTTTGGTTGCACTCAATGATTATATGGAAAGTTGCTAGTTGAGCTGAACAATTAATCAAAATAATGTCAAAATCGCAATATGGCCAAGTGCAATATCCAAATGGCAGGACCTTTGATAAGGGTAAAATGTGTACATGTATAACACAATTATAAATGAAGTGCTGTACTGTAGTGCTGCAGGGATGCCATGGCCGACACATTGTTTTCCTCCAGCTGTAACATAACATGTGTGTTTGGTATAAACACCCACAAATATCATCATAGGCCTAATTGTAATTTACCTATTCCTTTTAGTGAAAATGAAAATTGTGACGCCAAAATTATCATTCCCACTAATAGTGAATCATATATACATTATATATATATATATATATATATATATATATAAATTTTTTGAATTTCTATATTATTACTTTAATGTACAATGTTATGCACCCATTTCACAAAAGCACATTCCTTGTATTTGTAAGATCTAAGGCAATAAAGCTGATTCTGATATCGCAATATCCATCTTTTATCTTGGCATATCCTTCAGCCCTAGTTAATCGACATTTGTCCTTCCAGCAAAACAAAATAAGTTAATGTCCCAATAACAAATGTTGTCTACGCAATGTTGAAGAATATATTATGCTTATTTCGGAAAATACAAGAATTGGTCTTCAGTTATAAGATAGTTAATATCTTCTCCTGGGAAATGTGTTTCTAGTGTTCAGAATCTTCAAACATCAATAACATCTGATCTCTTTATATAGCCTATATAAAGAGATCACATGCTATTGATTGCATTTTATTAAACATTACGTTGCCCTCCCACCCCATATAGGCCTAGTTCCAATTCTCAAAACAACATTTTCGAAAAGCAATTCTTTGGTTTTTTTCAACCCCTGTCCCCAAGCTTCTATTATATATTAGCATGTATATTCTTACCAAAGATTGAATTAGTAAAACCAGTTCAAATAGGTAGCACAACATAAGGTGCAAAGGGCGAAACATATGTGGCAGCAAGTATAGTTTTATGCTCAATATCAGATTTTTAGGACATTCAATTACAGGCGTTGCACTAAACATGTTGTTGCATTTTTCGCCAAGCTATACAATTGGTCTATTGAACTGCTCAACAGACCACGTTTTTGTGAGTCACAGACGTCTATTCTGCATTGCAGTACCCTAGATTTTGGGGTTATTAATTATTAGGCCTAAACATTGATAATATAATGGAAATTAATAAAAAAAAAAAAAACTCTCGCAAAGCACTCAAGGACAACAAACACTATTACTAATATAGAATGGAAATTAATAAAAGAACTCACTCAATGTCCCCCACATGTCCAACGTCACTTGGAGCACTTAGCATCTGCAACATCGAGTTTAACAACTGTACGCCATCACACAACCCATCTAGCAGAAGACTCAAGTCTCCTCTTCCTAAAGAAGGAAACGGGTTGGCTATTCTGCTCTCATCTACAAAGGTAAACAATGCAGAAGTGGAACTGGCAAGATGAGCTCTAGGGAACAGCACTCACTTGGGAACATGTTAATATAATATATTCTGTTTAACTTGAAACCTCACAGCAAGTGGGGGAAACAAGGCAGCAACCATCACAACAACACCAGCACCATGTCACCACAGGGGTCTAAGCTTCCAAACAAGAAGACACACACACACTGCATATTCTGACCTACATTTAGAATACAACAAAGTAATCAAATATTTTCGGGTTATTATACATTATTATGCAGATCAATGTGACTGCTTGGCTACAATGGATAGCTGCGTACAATGCCCAAAGTGATCACAAATACTCTCCATGTGCAATCGCAATATGGGGTCACTTTTTCGAGAAGGAAAAGTAGCAACAAAAACGCGAAATAAAACCAACACTCGGTGTACTCTGCTCGGCTTTGCTGGTGTATAAAGTATTAACTAGCACAAAGTAATTCAGTGTAAATTCCCTGACACTATCCGACAGCTAAAACGCACTTTCTTTCGCCATTTTAAGGCTAGATCACCAAAACATACAAAACAACAGCCACGAGTTCCCCCGACGCCCATCTGTGCAGATCTCATTCTCACTACGGGAGGTTGATCAGTCTTTGCAAATAATCCTTTCCGTGCCCATTCATTTTGTGTGTGGTCTTTATAAATGTATAAGATGCGTTAAGATAAAACACTCATGCAGTGGAGGTGAAACAGTTAAATAAGTGTGCATTGTACACCTCGTATATGTACGATGCAGGCCATTGTACTGTTACCGTCTAGGATGAAGGCTTATAGTGAACTCGTGTACTGTGGTTATTAGTTATTAGTTATTAGTTTTGGCATTTTGGGAGCCACCACCGGGGATGGCAGCCCAGCACACGTCAACCGTGGCCCTGTAGGCCAGACTGTAAACAGCAGCAGTAGCAGCAGCAGCGAGGGACGAGCCACGATGTGGATTTTTAAAGTCGTCACGACTGGAATTGACTTCTAAGTCCCGCAGCAGGACTCCCGCACCAGGGTTTACGAGCCCACGGACGTCAAGTCGTCAACGCAATGCTGAGGCTGGACGTCCGCTAGCGAGCGAGGCATTGAGCTAACAGCTTCACAGACTCACATTTCTTCAGCCACTTCATCCAGTACCGCACGATGAGACCGTGGTGCTTCTTGTTCTCAATGCACCACGTCGAGAGCCCCTGTATCGACTCCATGGTGTTGGATACTCCTTGAAAACGACGGTCCAACGACGCCTCGAGAGCGGCCGTGGAGGCGCGAGCCCCATGGCCGCTCGCAGCGCCAGAACCGGCCGCCATCTTTTCTGTTTCTCTCTGCAGCAGCGGCGGCGGCGGCAGCAGCAGCAGGTCATCCGCTCGCGCTGTGTTCCCCGCGGAGCCGCAGCGGTGCCACGCCCCCTGGCTGGAGGGAGCAGCGGGTGGAGCCACGCCCCCTGGCTGCAGGGAGCAGCGGGTGGAGCCACGGCGTCACCACCACCGCTACACCCGGCCAATTACTACACAGCAATGGCGGATCATGGAGACGCTCCAACACGTTCAAAACATTGGGACTATTGCTATGGAACATTGTTGCGTAATAGAAGAACGTGATTTACAAAAAAAAACACCAGCTTTTATTTATTGGAATATTACTTCATTCTCTATTGTTTTGTGGGTTTTGTCTTTTTGTGTTATTTTCTATCTTTTTGTATGCACTTGATCCTATTGGCCATGCTGCTTGTACATGTGAAATTGTTAAATAAAACAATTAAACAAAATCAAAGAAAAGCAGCTGCACTGATGTAGACTTATAATCACATTTTATATGTGGTTTGTTATGTTTTGATGCAATGTGCATAGACATATTTGAGTGGGAAAGGGTGGGCTACTTGTCATGTAGATATTGGAGATTATATTTTGTAGTCGGTTGAGGGTGAAATGATGTCATGATAACACGATGTGATGATTTGAATATTGATCAGGAATAGTTTTAGGCTTATATGGATGGGAGAGTTTGAATATAAGAATATGTGGATGACATTAAATGTTGAAGGACATTTTCTGTGGAGTGGGTGGTTGAGCCTCATCTTTAGGGTTGAGGGGGGTGAGTTAGTGGCAGGTGACGTCAATGTTCTAATCACCCCTCTAAATATAGCAGTTTTTGGGCCCACTAGAAGAACGCTGCCAACCAAACGGAAGAACTTTGGCCCATTTAGTTTGAATCGCCAGTGTTTGTCAACCAACGCATCGTTAACTTAGGTCATCACGACAAAAGCCGCCGGTCATGACAAGATAAGGAGTTCTTGTTATCACAACAAAATGGGCGCAAACATATTAAACCAACCCTTGGAATCTCTCCGTTGACGTAACATTTCACCCTAAACTGGATTAAAAATCATGTCGGCCATTGAAAGCAAAGTTGTGTTGTGTTATTTCAGACTAAAAGGGAAACATCGGAAGTGCAGTTCTCGTTTGATATTCTTTATTGAACGTGTAATATACAAGGGAACAACTGATTTTCTTTGAATTTGCTACTCCCACAATATTGAGAACATATCAACTTCTGTCAACCTATACAAATCAATTTCCATGGTAACGTCAATTAGCAGGCAAAGCACCACAACTCCATCCAAACACCCCACCAGGTTATTCTTTCATGTGCCTGTATAAAAAAACCCCTACCAAATTCTTTATTAAAACAATCTCAAAGCGCTTGTTTTTAGACAAATGGTGGTTTTCGGTGGTGCATGGAAAAATTAACACTTCAACATGTGGTCAACTCACGCATCAACGCGATTTTACTTGTCACACAGCCTTGAGTGAGTCGTTTACATATTGCTCAATCTCACCAAAATAATAAAACAAGAACAAAAATACAACCGTCGCAAAGCAACTGACGTACGGAAACTACCCTACCACCACCAAGAAGACGGCCACTGACGTGTGGAAAGACGCGCAAGCAGGAGCATAGAAATGCACACGATTGTGCCGTCTCTACAGCACATTAGATCCTACTTCCAGTAGAATCCGTTTCCATCAGTCCGAAGTCCCACTCCAACGAGTCGGCCTGCGCTCCGAGGTGAGGCTGCGGTGTGCTGTGGTGTGGGTACAGGGGGGGGGAAAGGAGGGGATGGGGCTTATAGTGGGATGCAGTCTAAACATTGCAGACTCCTTAGCGCCTGGCGGGTAGGGCTTTGCGCTTCAGTCATCTGTGCCCTCCAACACACTCTGGCTCAGCGCCAGGTCCCAGTAGTGTTCTGTGCCGTGCTTTTTGAAGTGTTCCCGGGCCATGTTCTCCGTGGGGCACTGCTTGAACTTCATGTCTCCAAAACTGCGCTCTTTAGCCGTTCCCTGGAACAAAAGAGGAATTGATCGATAGCACTCAGACAGCAGTGGCCCTCCGTCTAATACAACCAAAACACTTGTTTAGATTAGGAAGTGGGTGACAGAATCGTTTTTCACAGGGTGAACATTAAAATACGTATAACAGTTTGTACAAGCCAACTGGTTAAGAACAAAAGTGCAATGTGGAGAATGTCTTATAACATGTCTTATTTTTAGGTGGGGATGCTAATGGCACGAATAAAAGGAGCATCGATATGAAGGTATTTTGGGCCATGCATTGCACTGAAGAACGGATGTGGATACTCACCTCCCATATTAAATAGCACCTGTTGTTCCTCTTGGTTTCATCGTCATAGTCAGGGTCTGGTGGAGACAACAACATAACGAGAGCTCAGGCTTGGACTCAAGTCTGTTATCATCAGCAGAATACATCAGGAGGAATGAAGCAGCGCTCACCATCTCTTTTGGTGTTGTGTTCCTGCCATTTAACTCTGTTCATCATCAGCCTCTTGAACTTCTTCTGGGATTTGGGCCCTTCGAGTGAAAATCAAGGTATAACAACAAGGTACACAAAGAATCACTCGACCAACTATTTTATAGCGTCTATGAGTAAAAAGCAGTCATTTTATGATATCACAGATGGACGTGCCAATCACTTACCTCCCTCCACGACTACGATGTTGACGTCTCTGTGAAGCACCACCGTGCCCGTCAGGTACAGCTGGTTGGCGTTGGCCTCCACTTTAAACTTCTTAGAGGGATTATGTAGATTGCGGATTCTATGGGGGTGAAGCAGAGGCATGTTTTAAACATGTGTGTGCCTTAAAATCACGAGGCACATGAATAGCAGTGGTGGACGCACGGTGACTTTTGACACAAGGCATGCAGAGTTTTCCTACTTGTGCACTGAAAAGGCATCCTGGCATAAAATAACTGCTCTAATATACAGTAATAATGTTTAATCACCGAGTTGGTGTGACGCCTTTGGCTACTGGTGTATGAAATGGTGGTAACTTATGAAATGTGTAACTTGTAGCTGAATCACTAGGGGGCGTTGTGTCACATGATTTAGAAAGCTGAGGCGAATTCTGCTCTTATCCCAACACACACGGCCCGGTGCTGTACTGGGACCGTACAGCCGGGCACTGGGAGTGAACGGCTGGGCGATGTACTGGGACCATACAGCCGGGCGCTGGGACCGTACGGCCGGGCGATGGGAACGTACGGCCGGGCGCTGTACTGGGACCGTACGGCCCGGCGTTGTACTGGGAGCGTACGGCCCGCCGCTGTACTGGGAGCGTACGGCCCGCCGCTGTACTGGGAGCGTACGGCCCGCCGCTGTACTGGGAGCGTACGGCCCGGCGCTGTACTGGGAGCGTACGGCCCGCCGCTGTACTGGGAGCGTACGGCCCGCTGCTGTACTGGGAGCGTACGGCCCGTACGTACACTATATGGCCAAAAGTCAGTGGACACGCCTATTGAGTTCAGGTGTTTCAGTCACACCCACTGCTAACAGGTGCATAAAATCAAGCACATAGCCATGAAATCTCCATAGACAAACATTTACGATTCAGAATGGTTCGTAAGGGGCTCAGTGACTTTGAACGCGGCTCAAAGTCACTGTCATAGGATGCTATCTTTGCCACAAGTCAGTTCGTGAAATGTCTGCCCTACTAGTTCCCCCGGTCAACCGTAAGTGCTATTATTGTGAAGTGGAAGCGCCTAGGAGCAACAACAGCTCGGCCATGAAGTGGTAGACCACGCAAACTCACAGAGCGGGGCCGACGAGTGCTGAAGCGCGTAACAATCGCCCATGATCTGCTGTATCACTCACTACAGAGTACCAAACTGCCTCTGGAAGCACCATCAGCACAAGAACTGTGCGTCGGGAGCTTCATGGAATGGGTTTCCATGGCCGATCAGCTGCACACAAGCATCACATCACCATTCACAATGCCAAGCGTTGGTTGGAGTGGTGTAAAGCACGCAGCAACTGGACTCTGGAGCAGTGGAAACGTGTTCTTTGGAGTGATGAATCACGCTTCACTATCTGGCAGTCTGATGGACGAATCTGGGTTTGGCGGATGCCAGGAGAACGTTACCTTACGGAACGCACAGTGCCTACTGTAAGTTTGGCGGAGGAGGGATAATGGTCTGGGGCTGTTTCTCAGGGTTTGGGCTCGGCCCCTTAGTTCCAGTGAAGGGTATGCTTAATGCTACAGGATATGAAGACATCTTAGCCAATTGGGCGCTTCCAACTTTGTGGCAACAGTTTGGGGAAGGTCCTTTGCTGTTCCAGCATGACTGTGCCCCTGTGCACAAAGCAAGGTCCATAAAGACATGGTTAGACGAGTTTGGTGTGGAGGAACTCGATTGGCCTGCACAGAGCCCTGACCTCAATTCTGGTGCGTAGAACAGCTTTTGGGCTGATTTCTTTATATTTGAGTCGGGTCGGATTTTGCGGGAAAAGGGAACGAAGTGACATGTAAGCTCGGATAATTAAAAAATATATATATTTCATAGCTTGTTTAAATGTGGACAAGGTTTAATTATGATTAGAACTAATATTTGTTTGATTGTTATTGTCTCAAGCCACGGAGCTCAGAATGCACGGATTCTTACATATAGTACCTTTAAAAGAAAGATATTTGTGTTATCTAAACATTTGACCTTTTTTTTTTTTCCTTAAACATATTGGAATCGAAAGTTGGAATCGATAAGAACCCAGAATTGATAAGCAGAACTGGAACTGGAACCGGAATTGATAAAATTCAAACGATACCCAACCCTACCCACAGCCTATATGGATATTCGTCATTGAGACACACAAACCGCATACTTGCACACTGAAACATGAACACACTGATACGTGAACACACCTGCACACTGCAACCTAACCAACTGTCCAATCTCTCCTCATGTTCAACCTTTGACCACAAATTTCCCAGTTGCTTAAATGCACCAAATGCTAAATGTAAATGCAATATAAACACACATGTACACTGCGATATGGACATACATGTACACTGCGATATGGACAAACCTGTACACTGCGATATGGACATACCTGTACACTGCGATATGGACAAACCTGTACACTGCGATATGGACAAACCTGTACACTGCGATATGAACACACCTGTACATGGCACTATGAACACTGTGCTATGAGCATACCTGTACACTGCGATATAGACACCGTGAGTGAGGTCTTCCTTTAACTTCTTCACCTTCTTCTCCTTCCTCTGTTCCGCTGTCAGTTTGCGAGCAGCATTGGCGTCTTCGTGAGTCCTGAACGATTTAAAAAGGTGCGCTTAGCTCCCAAAGCACACAAATTTCACTTAATATTTGCAGCACGACCCAAAAAAGAAATAGAACGATATTGCTAATGATGAAGCAAAGCCCTGAGACTAGAGTCCCAAATAGACGAGTCTTTTTGGGATGTGAAAATTCCAAAGCATTATCTTGTGTGCCAACACAGCCATGTGCTTGGAATATATTTTTTTTTACCAACATTACAATCCTTTGATTAACACATCTGTCTTGTATACTTTATTTTATCTTATACAGTTTTCTTTTGTTTAGATTTTTTGTAACTTGTTAATATAGTTTTCTATTCTATTTCTATTTGTGTTCTTTTATAACTGCGGTCGGCTGTTGGGCGTTTTGCACATAAGAATTTCACTCACTGCTTATACTTGTGTAAACTGTGACGTGACAATAAAATACTTGAAACTTGAAACTGTCCACATCGTAATCCCAACAAATTGCATAATAAAGTGGCTGTGGATTTTCTGTGCAAATCTAATTTTATCGCCAGCAAGTTTTTGGAATAACTGAATTCCAGCATGATCCTTTAAAGAAACAAAAAATGAATGATCTTTGATATGAATGTGATATGTGATCCCATCACATACACACAGTGAAAGGTATGGTGGCCTACAGAATGGATAGATTGAGGGACTCACTTCTGTCTCTTGGCCATCTGTGCTCGTACGTGGGCCTCCACCTTGGTGGGGTCCTGCACCGCCTCCGTACCCAGCACCCTCATCAGGTTGGAGATCCTCACTGGAGGGGCGAGAAGACGACACCACCACCATCAACAGCTGCTATTTCCCAACATATGTCGAGTGGCATTGGGTGTGTAGTTGTGTGTGTGTGTGTGCATGCGTGCCCTTACCTTTGGGCTCTGGGGGGGGCATGAGTCCAAGGCGGACCCTCTCCTGCAGCTCCTTCTGTGCCTCCCTGCGGGTCTGTCTGCGCAGCTTCTTCTGCTCCTTCTTGGTCAGGTACACGCCCAGCGTGACCGGCTTGTCAGTGTCCACTGGGGGGAGGAGAAACACGTGGATGGGAAGACATCTCTGAAGGTAGTCACGTCTAATTGTATTAGGTAGACTTTCCACAGAGATCTGGAGATAATACCTACATGAGGCCATGTAGGCCAAAGAATCAGCAGATGATAAGAATACGCAAGGCAACATATGTTGTTTCATATTACACTTTTATCATATGACAGTATGTGCTGAGAAAGTTACCTGGAGCGCTGATCTGAGCCGGGTGCTCGACTAGGTTGGTCACGCCGAAGAACTCCATCTCCTCAAAGTGGGTTTCTGCTGATCTGCATCAGACAAAAGGGGCAAACAACTAATTAATACACATTAAATACAATAAGAACAAAAAAAGTGTAACGCCACAAGGCAATAACCAACAAAAACCCTGGGACAGCACCAAAAAAAGAAATGGTCATAAATGCACTACATAGCTGTATAGTTGAGACAAGACATATGGTATCCACTACAGTACATTACTATATCCATTACTGCTATGGGATAAAGGAGAACATTTACCCTAAAGGAGAGAGAGTGGAAACCATTCATTCAATGTGAGTCCAGAGTTCTCTATAAGCCCCAGGCTGCCGGCTCAACAGACCCCTGGTGAGACATTCTGGCCAGCTACTTTTGTGATGCGCAAATGCATATTTGATCAATTTTAATAATTTCTGGGCAGCGCTTCCACTTCTTTTTTAAAAGCCGCGCTTCACTCCACCCCACCCCCCTTTAAAGTGGGTATGTGACAAGTCATCTGAGGGCAGGCGTGTTTACCAGAGAGTTGTGCTGTTCTGATTGGGCAGTTTGATCTGCAAACTATCCTATCTCTGAAACCCAATCGAATAAGAACACATACGTTTGGTTTCCACTCGCCGACAGAGATCACATTTAGATGTGGCCGATGCCATTGTTTGTTGCCATGTATGGACTCAATTCAATAACTCGTGGCACTGATTTGACCATTTCTAATGCTGTAATGATAATGTGTAGTCTGTATTAGCAGCCATCAAGCATACCTCGTTAGTTAGTCATTAGCATGCTAATTAGCTCGCTACCTCAATCTCTTTTAGACAACCTTGTACCCCAAGCATAGCAAGAATGTTAACGATCCATAATACTAATATTTATCCGTGTTTCATGCCTGACCTGTGCCAACTCTTCTTAATCTCCTGTCCTTTTTAGTTGGGATAACACCATGCCAAGATACAAAGCTATTCCATGCAAGAATAACCCACACACTGTCGTATCCATTCACCCACTGATCCCCTAGTATATCCAGGTCATATCTTACATTTCTGCATTGTTGGGCACAATGTAGGAGTCCCACCACTCAACGGTCGGCACCTCCCCTTCCCCCAGCTCCTTCCTAGGGGTGATCAGAGCCAGCTTGGTGGACGCCTGGATGCCCGTCTTCTTAGCAGCCTGGGCAATCTCTGTCTGCAGCTTCTCCAGCTGGGCCTGGAGACAAGCAAATGAGGAGGGAAATTGGACATCAGAATCTCTCTCTCTCACACACACACACACACACGCACGCCAGATTTAGCAATTTTCAAACATAGGCCCATTTATATTGTGTGTATTTAAAATTAGGCTGAAAGCAATTGTCTGATGACAATGAAATTGATTCTTTCCATTTCTTTTATTGATCCACTACTGACTACTGGGAGCAAGTGAGCTGCCGTTTGCTCAAACTCAGTAAAGAAGTCAAAAGTTAACGTATTTCTCAGGCTACTATTAAAAGCATGGTGTAATTCAATGTATGCTTCTGCATTTCATATCTCTGCAGAAATGCTTTTCTCAGAAAAATGAACCATGTAAAGGACTGGTGTTTGTGGTGTCGACTAGCAAGCGCAGCAACGACTCGTCGACTGATCAGAACCTCCCCAATAAGGAGGTCATTATTTTCTCCAAACCTTGGTTCGGATCCTCTGGGCGATCTTCTCGAAGCGCCCCTGCTCGTGGAACTTGAAGCCCTTGCGCGGGCGCTGAGCGGGCGTGATGTTGACCCGCTGGTCAAAGTAGGACGTGGACTCCAGGTCCTCCCCGGGCTTCTCCTTCAGCTGCTGCCGGAACTGCTCCCTCTTCACCGCACGAATGTTGGCTGTAATTAATCATAAGACATCATTGGGGTGGTGGTCAGAGGACACAGTCGGCGGATTCATGCACATACTACTACAGTAATGTGTGGGATTCTGGCCATACGGACCTTTCAGGGTGGGCATCCGGTGTGTGAGCTCCACCTCTTTGCCAGTGGCGTCCACTGTTCTCCCCAGCTCATCCAGGATCAGTGGGGTAGGCTTATTCACCTCCTTGATCTCCACTTTCCTACAGTCACACACGCAGAGCAATCAGCTGTCACACTCCCTTTTTAAATACGTTTGTCCATCTAATTGCCGTCACTCTTGACAAATGTCCTTGTTGTAAGTCGCTTTGGATAGAAGCGTCTGCCAAATGCCCTAAATGTAAATGTAAAGGCAATCGAATCTAATTGGATATGGCATTTCAACTCTCTGCACCGATCAGGGACTTACGGAGGAGCGATGCCCATGGCTTGCAGGTTGGCCAGGGCTACGAGGTTGTGGGGCCCTGTGGTGCCGATGGCCCCGAGTATGCTGGGCTTCATAGCCAGCTGGGAGGAGATGCGCGCCTGCAGCTCGGCCGCCTTGCGGGCCTTCTCTATGGCGTCGTTCATGAAGGTGGCTGCCTGGGAGGGGGGGATCGACATTGCTCCAACCGCCGGGGGGCCGGAGGAGATGGAGAGAAGCCTGGAGAGCAGTGGAGGCTCCAGTTGGGTCTGTGGGGTGGGAAGGGGCAGTATCTACATGGTGGAGGAAGATGGAGAGCACGGTTATGATGGCTCTGAATGGGATCAGGATTGAAATAGTAGAAGTGTAAGGAGCATCTTGAGACATTACCGATGCCGTGGGGCCCGAGGAGGAGAAGCTCAGCTGTTTCTTCCTCTCCTCGATCTGCCTTGTGGCCGTTTCCATCATCTGCTTGATCTGATGGTCAAAACGCAATCAATAAATGAATGTGCTGAATGCCCTGTGATGCCAGAGAATCAGATTCGGTTACCGTGGTGATGAATGCTGCAGCGTGCCGTTGGTTACCTGCATCTTGGTGAGCATAACAGGGCTCTCTGACGGAGGCCCCGGGATGACCTCCGGCTCCTCCACCTCCTCAAAACGAGGGGTACGCTTCCTCTTGGGCGCCGTCCCATCTGGCGGCAATTCTTTTACTCCGCCCATGTCGTCATCATCCCCGAACACATCCTAGGAGACAGCGAGTGATGAAAACGTTAAGAGACCGTAGGTTCCACCATAAATTTAAATGTAGTACAATCTTCTTCAGTCGTAAGGCTAAGTCTTTACCTTAAGGTCTCTCTTGCGGTTCTTCTCTCCAGCTGCTTTGCTGCTACGAATGTTGCGGCTCTCCTCCAGTGCCTCGAATAACCGCTCCACAAAGCTTCCCGCAGAGTCGTCAAGGATAGGGCGCAGTTGATCTGGAGGAGAAGAGTTGGGAACTAAAAAAACAACTCCTCCATGGGTTCATACGTTTTGGAGGATCACCAAGAAGGGCTGAGCAATATGGCGGAAAAAAATAATTGCCAAAGTCCTCGCCACAAATTGCAGACCACAATAACAACAGTCAATTAGTAGGCATTGTAATTAAAAGTGCTTTACAGTGAACCTAGAGTTAATCAAGGAGCAGAGGAGACATGGCATCTCCCTCAAGCCTGGTAGACTGATGACATCCAATGCAGATGCATTTGGCCAGGGGTTCAAGACTATGTAGAAATATTATGAACATTTATAACTGGTTAAACACAAACCTATAGTCTTGCGTTTATCCAGGCCTTTGCCCAGGCAGTGTAACGCAGCAGTGATGACGGTGGGCTCCGAGAAGCCCAGCACCTTCTTCACAGTCCGCTCCACCCACGGTCGGAGCTCCTCCACCTCTCGCTTCGGCAGAGACATGTTGCTGGCGACCTGTGCGTTTTAAAAAGCGTATTGCAGGTAAGACAAGTCACGACAGAACTAAAACGTTTTGCATTAGCTAGTGGTCCTTCTGTTGTATCTGTAGTATGCATCTGTTGTCCCGTCTCTGTTTCAATCGCGTTATATTGTCCTTAATTGCCCTTTGTCTGTTTTGACATGCTCCAATTTCTAACGTTGTTACCTTAAATAAAATGTCAAATAAAATACATGCATCCTTTAAACAATGTTCAATAGCAGCTACTTAAGACACCTGAATGTTACTTTGCATCGCACTAAACAACTGCACGTTGACAGAACTGCCCAGTAGACGTATAGCGTGGTCGTGTGTGTCCTGTGAGGAGAAGAGCTGGGATGAGACGTGCTGGCGGCCCAGTGCCTCGTGCTCTAGTGATGGGCAAAACAGTTCCTTTCAGTGGCTCGAATCACGAGCATCAGTTCATTAAAAAGATTCGTTCGCCGAATCGTTCAGTGGTTGGGCGGAGCTCCGACTGCGTAGTCCGACTCACTCGGTGAACTGAAGCGGTAGAACGGTTCATGCGGAATAGCGTTGTGTCGTTCGCGAACGATTCGTTCAAAAGAGCGAATTTTTGGGGTGAACGAACTGGCGGGCCCGTGGACGATTCGTTCAGCGGCAGAACTGGTTCGCAGAGGACGAATCACGTTCGCTCGCTGTTCATTAAGATCCGTTCGAGAGCTCAAATGAACGGATCTTCTCAGTAAGTGATTCAGTTCAGTTCGTTCACCCAAAAGATTCGACACAACACGAGCGCTCACTCTGAAGACATCTCAACTCAGAGGAACAACTCGTGTTAGCGTCAGGCTCACACACAGCAGCCGACAGACACGAACACAGCGACACGTAACTTACAGCGCAAGCGGTTTGTCTCAATCCTTCACCACTCCACAAAGCACGGGGATAGTATGTATATATATATATATAATGTAAACTACATTAAGTGATCCAAAGGCTGTTTTCTCAAGCAAACTTTCTGCTTTGTAGCGCCGTTCAAACAACGTTTTCACTCGCCGACCCGGAACAGGAAGTGATTGTTGTTTCTTCTTCCGACCACAACGTGTGTTTTGTCAGTGGTTCCACCCGCCGATGGTTCCACCTAGGGGAGGCCGCAGTCACAGCGCCAGAGGAGAGCGGCATGCTGGCTCAGCACGGCGAGGTGATGGTGTATCAATACAGAGCTGATCTAGTTTACACATCATGTCACCGTTTAGGAATGCTGCTCGCTTTTTCCTCATCCAAATGTCACAACTAATTTGTCTTTGGCACAGTAACTGTTCTCATCTGTTTAGAATATTGGTATCATATCATATCATGGAAACATTATAAAGCAAATGCTGAATCATTTCATCAATTTTGCATTTGCCAATGCAATGCATTAGGTCACTCAGTTGAGAATACAATGTAAAAAAATATGTTATGATGTATGAGTGGTAATGCACTCAGAATGGCACTTCTGCTCTTATCCCAGCTATTATGCAGGCAACCTAGCAATTAAACTCGTTCTATTAACCTTGCAATTATGAATGCTTTAAACCTGCTCCACAGCAATATATAGCGCTCTGCCAAATGCCCTAAATGTAAATGTAAATGTATGACAAAATCTTTAGTTTTTCATGTCACATTCTATCAAAGGTTATAGGTATAGGCCGATGTGTGATGCTGCTGAATGCCTGTAATGACAAAAAAGCACTGTAGGCCTATATATGGTATGAATGCAGTCCATTGAATCAAAGCAGTGCGAGAAATGAAAACCTCACAGTAGACATACATGATCCGTAGAGTCTGTGTAGGCCTCCAGATGGTGGCAGGATGTCTTGGATGTGGATGTACATTATACATCACAGCCCAAATCAGACTAGATTCATCCACCTGATCAAATTACAGCAGGCGATTGGGTTACTGAGGGGGGGGATTCTCTATGAAGACCACGCAAATGTTTAGCTTGAATGTGATTAGACATTGAGACAGATGATGATGATGATGATGGGATGGTGATGCATATAGCTGTGCATATTCATGCTCAATTCAAAGTAATTACATTCTAATCAAACTTGTGAGGGAACAATCTTTAAGAATTATATAACAGTATAATATTATAATAATAATAAACATCTGTGGAGACCTGTCAGCTTAAACAAATGGGAAAGAAACATTCCACTTCCACTGAAATTTAGTTTCACTTGCTCCCCTGGTGACTGAATGACTCACTCACTCACTCAGTCACTGTGTCACATGTTCACCGCCGCACTGTGTTTCGAGGAGGCACTTCACATGTTTGGAACCCCCACCCCCCACCCCCTCGCTTTTTATTGAATGCTCTATTATGTAACACCATCTCAACACAATGCAACATTGCAGACAGCAGATTCTACAATTCCACACCAAAAGCAACATACATCACACAATAGTACATATGTATGGTAGAGTGCACACATACACCCACACACACATACAAGCACACACACACACACCAGACAGACAACACACACACACACACACAGACACACACAGACTAATTGATGAACACTGTGAATTGGGCTTTGTAATTTTGTTGTCAGTAAAAATAACCACTGAAATCATTTGGAGGTGGAAGGAAAATGTAAAATCAATAAACAAATAAAAAACGACTGCTAATAGTAATACTCTCCAGAGACTAGTATTACATAACTGCACGGTACCAGGTTAACAGGTCTGTATCCATCAGTTGTATGTTTACGCTATAGTTTCATCACGCTGACCTAGTTGTGCAGCCCTGTGCGTCTGACAGGGGCTGTAAATCATCTCAGAAGATGTCCCTACCACTGGGACCACTGTTGTCTTTACTGCACATGTGGGGCTGGCATGTGTGTGTAGGTGTGTGACAGTGCTGTGTGTGTAGGTGTGTGACAGTGCTGTGTGTCTGAGTGTGTGTGTGTGTGTTTGTCTGTGGCTGTGTATGCATGCACGGGCCTGTGTATGTCTATGTGTCTCTGTTTCTGTCGCTTCCTCTTTCATTAATTTATTGTTTTCTCATTCATGATCACCTTACTTTCATCATCTCACTGCACATTTTCATGTCACTGCAGATCTGTCGCTCTGTATTTCTCTGTGGTTTTCAATATTCCACACCGCCTTTCCTTCCGGCTATGCTTCAGTAATTGGGTGCCCGCATGGCGTGGTGGCGTGGCTATTAGCAGGGCCCCGGAGAACACATCCAGGCCAGACAAATGGATGAGGATGCTATTTGCCTTCAGCCAGGGCCCTGCCCCAAATATCAAGCACAATGTCACGAGACACACACGTGCGTCCTTGAGACCGTAGTCCTGTACAACCTATCTTTACTGCGTCCCCTGTCAATGACATCACAAAGATGAGAGTGAGGGAGGGTGGACATGCTGGGTTTCTTTTGGTCACTCAGTTTCCCACACCTGTCACAGACTTAGCTTTGCATAAATGCCTAAAATGCAGCCATGTGGTATTTTAACTGCAGGGGTGGCTGCTGTGCATCTGTAATTTTTGGATGTAGGGACCGGTCCTACGACCTGAGGACTAACTGAGGACGACTCGTAGAGGAGGAGTAGCATGTGCGCATGTGCACCTCCCTCCATGTGGTTGTGCACGTGCTTCTCTTGATATTCCTGTGTGTGTGTGTGTGTGTGTGTGTGTGTGTGTGTGAGAGAGTCACAGCATGTGTGCATGATGCACATGTGGGCCAGAGAGAGATAACCGTGTGTATGTGTGCGTGTGCATGAATGTGGGGTTGTAAAGTTACAGCAGGATTTTGGTCGGCGCACGTGAGCCTTACTGTAGTGCAGTGAATGAATAATGGGGGAGGGGAGTTTAGAATAAGTGAGGACTCTCTCTCTCTCTCTCTCTCTCTCTCTCTCTCTCTCTCTCTCTCTCTCTCTCTCTCTCTCTCTCTCTCTCTCTCTCTCTCTCTCTCTCTCTCTCTCTCTCTCTCTCCTCTCTTTTTACCAATGCAGCTAAATTGGACCAACGCCCTTCGATGATTAACTGGTAAAACTCCAGGTACCTGAGCACAATTCAAAGCAAAGTAGCAGCGGATAAGGTAGACCTTAAGTTAATTATGTGGAATCCTATTGCGGGCCGCACACATGGTCCACTTAGCCCACACACGCCTTTGGGATATTGACTCAGACTCTTGTGAGTATAAACACAACAACATTTGAGGTATTTTTGCTATTACAACCTCTACAGTATGGCTACGATACATCAACCCTTGCTGCCACTATTTTACTATCTATATATTATTATTTTTATATATATATTTTTGTACACATTTAAAATATATTTAGTACATTGTTATTCAGTAATATATATTATATATTATATAGAATATATATCAATATTAATATATTATCCATATATAATACAGCTTTATCTTTATCTTATCTTTACAGTAAAATAAATAATTTTGAAGGTCACTTTAGCAAAAATAAATATTCCACTTGGATACATACAATCCAATGACTGATCCATAATGAATCCACCCAAGTGAAGAGCATCTCCCGCATGGTCCCCAGCACCGTGCCCAGGAGGTCAGCTTCTCCTCCCAGCCGCCTCCCTCCCTCCCTCCGTCCTTCCCTCCCTCCCTCCCTCCCTCCACATGGAGAGAGGAGCAGGGTGGAGGCCATGGGCTTGTCTGCTAAAAACTGCATAGATACAAGGGGGGGCTGCGAGGGAAGGGGAGAGGCAGGAGGAGGAGGAGGAGGAGGAGGAGGGAGAGAGGGAGGTCTATGTTGTTGTCACCGTGTGCGCAGTCAGTATGTGTGAGACGGCCTCATCACTAAATCAGTCAGTGTGTCAAAGTACAAAGTATGTGTGTATAGAGTGTGTGTGTGTGAAGGGGGGTGTGTCGGGAGGGAGGAAGGAGAGAGGGAGGGAGTGGCGCACATGTCTGCCTCTGTGCTCATGACTGAGCACGTGCTCGGCTGTTTCTGTGTGTGTGTGTGTGTGTGTGTCCTTTGTGTATGTGTGTGTGTGCATGCGCGCGTGTATGTGTGTGTATGTGTGCGTGCATGCGCATGTATGTGTGCATGTATGTGTGTGTGCGCATGTGTGTGTTTGTATGTGTGTGCGTGTCTGTGAGTGTGAGAGGCACACTTTTAATTTGCATGTGTGGACCGCATGGCAGATTTTCATTTTGAGCAGAGCGAATCAAACCACACCCTGCCGAAACGCCTGTTCCCCCACCAAACCAGAGCTCCCATGCTGCTAACACTGGAGGGGCAGAAATGGTCTCCATTTTTCAGATCCAATAGGATTCAAATGGATATCAACCTATGAATCATAACTGATATTCTAGTTTGTATCTGTGATGAGATTTAAACAAAAACATCACATTTTACTCAACACATTGCAGTGGCATGCTACATAATATTTAACTCGTAGCTCCAGGTTCCTTTCGGATTACATAACAGGCAGCGCTAGAAAGTCAAACCATGTGTTTTTATGCAGCACGTACGTTTTCTATTGGGGAAAAAACCCTCCATACCAAAAGGGGGTAAATCCTCCTGCCCCCCCCTCTGATCTCTTCCAGGGAGACTAAAATCAACATGGCGGGGTCCACAGAGAAGGCTTAACCACCGCCAGGCTCACAGCTTCTGTTACTATGCCGACTGTAGCGTGGCTACGGACATGGCTACCCCACAGCGGTACAGAGGTCCACGCTCTCTTGTTGTTGTGGCTATAGGAGGTACAGTAGTTACACTCGTAGTAATGACTCATAAGTTCCCACACACCCCCCTCCCTCCAAACACACACACACACACACACATTAAATACACTTGTGTATCTAGTTCACAATATCAACTGGTTGGAGGATCAGGCCACCCCCACCCAAAAACCAAGATTACCGAGGCTCAGTCTCACACACACCCCCCCACATAGCTCCTCTCCCCTCCCCTCTCCTCAAACTGTGCAGTCCACAAATCCGAACCCCATGGAGCAGCACAGCTGTTCAGGACACACCCCACCCACAATACTACACTCCTGCGGAAGTCAAATGGCCACAGGGCCGTTCGATCATGACAGCAGAACCCAGGCGGCACGTGTGTGTACACTCTGCTGCACACCCTGAACAAAAGACGGCACTTGAAGTGGTTATTTTGCTAAAATGTCATTTATTAAAAGTTTTTTTTTTGTTTTTTTCCTGTTGCATCATATTCAAAAAGAGATATCCAGAAGAGCGATAGCATGTAAAATGGAAGAAAAGTAGATAGCGGAAGTGCTGGGAGAGGGTGGAGGAGATCATTGGAAGGGAGGAAGGAAGGAAGGATATGAGGACGGGGGGGGGGTTAGAAAGTGGACTCACTCATCCTTTACAATACAGGAAAAGGCAAGTTAGAAACAAACATATGTGTGACCCATCAACAGCGGTCACTGGAGTTGAAAACATGGACATGACATGGAAGAAAAAATAAATCGACAAAATAATAAGTGCAATTGGTTTCTCTGTTGTCTGACGTCACCGGTATAGAGAGAGACGAGGAGGAAGACATCCTCTACATGACGGATTCAGAGCCCCAGTGTCCACACACACACACACCCCATCACACACACCTGATCTGGGATCTGGTGTGACTCTGGATCTGAGTGTGTACTCTCCCCAATCCAACATACAATACCAGTTAGTATGGAGGGTGACAGTGGCTCTGTGTTCACACATGGTGCTTACTTGTTGTGGGAATTTGGTACATATATTTTACATATATTTCATATTTAATTTTCCCCTCCCCTATTTATCTTTTCTAAGATTTTCCCCAGTCTAGTAAATAGATTTTTTCTGAATTTTTCAAACACTCAAACCAATTGCTTATATGTACAGTACATTTTTAAAATAGATAGAATAAATCTGATTGTAATTAATTTAAAAAAACCCACTCTTAGATTTAGTGTAGAATATTCCACGCATATTTCCTAATACAGTCAGCCTAGGATACCCCATCAGACACCTCGATGAGAAAGAGCTTACTGTAGCAGCAGATAATGTTGGTGCAAACAACTTTGTTTTTACTCCCTTCAATCTTCTGTGATTTTCAAGTTTTTTTTTTCCAAGAGCACCGAAGACCGTGCAGATGTGTTACACCCCCTCCTCCGCTCAGTGAGTCCCGAAGGAAGGGTTTACACTTTCACTCAAAACTACATTAATGTGTTGGTTATAGGCAGTTATAAAGATACAGACATCAGAACACTGGTTGGCAGCTTGCAGGCCGCAAGCCCAAAATAGTTTACGCTGCCATCGTGATCGCCGTAACTTTACCCCAACAGAAAACTGGAAGCCAGAAGAAAACACGAAGACCGGACGTAGGCTTTTGTGAATGACTGCGCACTAGTTTGTATAAAACACAAGCAGACAATCAAAATGTACTACGAATGCATTGAACGCCTCAAATGCTAAACGTTAACATCCTTTTTTTTTTGGTAAAGGCACAGTACGCCAATCTCTAGAACTCCATTCCTTCTGTACCCTCGTGATATCAATTATAAAAAAACCACAAACTGATGACGTGGCATTTTCCCATTACCCTTTCTTAATGTAAGGCCAAACCGCGCTAAATCGCACCGCAGGCGTAATTCTGCTGCCAAATAAATAAATACGAACAATAAATAAATGCAGCGTCAGATCAACACATGAATAAATTAAACTGATAACCTGTCTTTCAGTGGTTTTGTTTTCTGTTCTCCCCAAGATCAGAGGGGACCACACATTCCTCAGGATGACAACACCAATAAATACCAGGCGGTTTGTCTCTACAAAATGAGGAATGTCACCCAAACCCATCACTTGATACTGAAAAGACTTGCTGATGGCTGTGATGTAACATTTTTGGAAGCCAAGTCTCTCTCTCTCTTTATCTCTCCCAAAGTACTTGGATTACATTCAGGAGATGACTTGTCCTCCACTGTGAGTGCATGCGTCCCTTCTGTCCTCAGTGTCCCTAAACGCAGTGAATGGACACCATCATCTGAATGCTTTTTTTGTCCCACACTAGAAAGGGTTTTTTTCAACTACTTTCCTTACTGTTCCTCTTCAAGCCAGTCACCGCATTTCTGTCTAAAACGGAAAGATCATGTTAAATGTATACTGCTCAAAGAAGAACAAAATTCACTTCAGGTGGATACCATTTCTAGATGATATCTTTCCTGGAATGAGGACGTATATACTGTAATAAAACATTTGAAACACTTTGAAAATCAACAATGACCCACAAGCTTGTTAGGTCTTCACAGCATGTGAATTTGAATATCCCGACTTTTCAACTTCCGAAACCTCTTTTTGCACACAATATTCCTATTTAGCCTTTCGCCTCAACACTCATTTCAAAGTCATTTCACCAACTAATCATTCCGAGACTTGGTAATTTTTCTGTAGTTTGTAAACAACCTTTGGGTTTAAGTCTCCTTTCCCTCTCAAAATCGAAGTTTTTGTGCAAATAATTTTGATTGTTAGTAAATTGCAATTATCATGCCGATATATCGCAAGTGATTGACAGATTTGATGTACATAGAAATGCTTCAGAATTCAGATTCTTGCCTCGACAGCAACTAATTTCTGTCATTCCAAACATTGTCTGCAACAATTACCCAATCGCACCGTGGTGTAGCTTCTGCGTTTGAGAAGCGGAGCCTGAGTGTGTGGGTTCTCCGCTATCGAGCTCAGGGGGCATCAGGTCTCTAAGGGGGCGGGGAAAAGCCGTGACAGGCGGAGTCGGACTTTGCCTCGGACAGGTCTCTAAGGCATCGTCCTCGGTCTGCTGACCGGCGGCAAGTGGGCTTTGGCACCTGGTTGGCATCTGTTCCTCCGTCGTGTGGAGCTTGGGGGGCGTGGTCGAGGTCACCGAGCTGTCCTGCATCGCTGTGCTGCCTCTGCTGGCGGAAGGGGAAACGACGGCAGACAGCTCGCTTGTCATCTTGCAGGCCACCGCCCCTGCGACTGCTGGGCTCTCATGCGGAAGACAGGACTTGGACGGGGACGAGATGGGGACAACATGGGCCCAAGTCAGGCTGGCCCCAGGGGACTGGCCCCTCTGGCCCTTCTCCTCACTGTCACTGTCGCTCCCCTTCGGCTGTTGCTCCGTGTCTCCATCCGCTTCCTGCGGGGTTGGATCTGACGGCGGCAACGCAGGCAGGCTGACCTCTCTGTGGGCTGACCTCTCCACTTGGTCGTTGTCGGCGACGTGGGGGCGTTTGACGGCCGCCGGGGACGGGGAGGGCGACTCGGCATCCGTCCAACTTAGCCTGCGCTTCTGGAAATCAAATGAAAAGAAAGGTTGTATGTCGTTCCTGAAATCACAGCTTCTACTCCGAAGGTACACATTCGTGTGCCCTGGTGTGCTCACCTTCACGGGGATGTGTGACTGATCCCTGTGTTTGTGCGGCGGGGTGGAGTGCGGCAGGCTGGCAGTGGGGGGCGCGGTGGAGGCGGCCGGGTTGCTGCTGGCAGTGATCTGCGGGAACCACATCTTCAGCATCATCTCCACCTGGAGCAGAGTGCTCAGGTACTTCTCCCTTCAGGAACACGTGAGGCAGGAGACGGTGGGGGGGGTGAATGGATAGCATGAATAGGGTGAATAGCGTGAGACAGGGCAACACACATGATCAGCCGTATGATCCCGGCAAAGGCCCTAGCGGCTGGATGTTAATCCGCTGGATGTGGTAACACTAGCTAACCTGGCCAGCGCTTAATAAAACATGAAACAAAGAGACAAGGCTTAGAAATTGTAGACGGCCCCTCAATGGCTCTGTTCGATCAGAACCGCAGTTCAATACGATTCAAACTATCGCAGCGTTTCCTGCTTGGCTCGTCTGGTCGTCGTGGTTTTGAAGGGTTTTTTTTGGGGGTGGGGAGGGCGGGGGGCTGTTTCATGAGGGGGATTCTTACCCGCAACCGGGTCTCTGCAACACTCCCACGATCCTCTGGATCCTGTCCATGGCAACGCTCTGCTGGAAGCCAGTCAGGCCTGTCAATCAAAAACATAAGCCTCCAGTCAGCGCTTGGAACCCGGCAGTCATGGAAGACACATGCTAGTCTCTGTGTGTGTGTGTGTGTGTGTGTGTGTGTGTGTGTGTGTATCTCTCTCTTACACTCACACACACTGTACAGGCATGAAGCTAACTAATTACGTTGCACAATGGGGCTGTTTTGCACACACACACACACACACACACACACACACACACACACACACACACACACACACACACACACACACACACACACACACACACACACACACACACACACACACACACACACACACACACACACACACACACACACACACATCAGACTATAAAAACTGATGAGCCAGTCACACCTCATGCAATTTTCATGTCAGCTAACCCGGTGGGAGTGGGCTTATGAAGCAGCCACCAGCCAGACTGTGTTGCTCCACACGGCTCACACACTGCACTGCGGAGCCCGTCAATAACCCGGGTCAATACCACAGACCACTGCTAGTGCTGCAGGCGCAAGACTGGGTTTTGTGGTGGCGCCCCACAGGCCACCCGGGGTCACACACACACACACACACACACACACACACACACACACACATACACACATACCCGTTAGAAGAGACATTCACCCTTCCCCTGCTATGACCTGCACACATTCCTGGGGTGGTGATGATGAGTGTATATATATATACACACACACACACACACTGTATATGTGTGTGTGTGTGTGCGTGTATGAGATTCATTAGCTACATTAGCTATAATAGTTAAGGGAGGGAAGTGGGGGGGTGGGTGGCACGCTTACCACGTTCAAAGCGTCCCCTCTTCAGTCCACTCAGCAGCTCCAGGAGAGGATTGATGAAACCCTGCAGCTCAGCACACTGGGGGGGGGGGGGCAACACACACACACACACAGAGGGAGAGCAGGAGAGAGAGACACAGAGAGTAAGATGGATTACCACTGCGTTCTGAGTGGTCCTCATAGTCTGAATGAACACACACACACACACATTAACAGACTCCCGTCAACATTTGCGCTCTCTCTCTCTCTCTCTCTCTCTCTCTCTCTCTCTCTCAAGAGCCCCCTGCTGGGTGAGTCCACCACCAGCCCTCACCTTATTAGCGAAGAGCAGGTCTCCCTGGGACTTGGGTCTCGGGGCATCTCCGGCCGCAGCGTCAGGCCTGCTGCCCTCCGAACTCCCGTCCTCCTCTTCCTTATCCGCGTAGACACCACGGTCCCCGCTGCCCCCACCGATAATTATGGCGGGGGACCTGCCGGCGAGGAAGATGCCCTCGTCGTCCTCCGCCTGCTCCGAATCGCTCTGCAGGAGGCTGTCGCTGGAGCTCAGGGAGTCAAAGGAGGGCTGGGAGGAGGTGCTGCCCTGGGACTGCATGGCTGGGCCCAAGAAAGGAGCACAGATAGAGTCTTGAGAGAGGAGAAAGCGATAGACAGGCACCGGGGATGTTGTTTTGGTTTTGTGCTCAAAAAGAGCATTGATTGAGTGCCAAGACATCATTACCTAAGATTAGAGCAGGTGAGGCACGTGATTGGACAAAACAGGAAGAGCACAGCGGGAGAAGAAGAAGAAAGTGGACTGGAGGTTGTCAAAAACAATAACATAAGAAGCGCAAACCTCGTGGTCGTACTGCCCTCTGTATCTGTACTTCAATCTCACATTAACCCCATTTCAAAATGGTGGGTAGGGTGCATCAGTGCCCTAGTTTAGCATGGTGGAGTAGAGTGGAGCTAGTAATGCCGGGGGTGGGCTAGTATAGCCACACAATGCTAGGGCATGTCTCATTGAGGAGTGGAGACGAGGGAGGGAGAGTCAACTGTGAGGTGGGGGGGGGGGGGGGGGGGGGGTGGTGCAAGCAGAGACGGTCTCTCTCTTGGCTCTCCCTTTGCCTCCAGCATTCTCTCTGGCTCCTCCCCCCCAGTCTAGCTCTCCATCCCCCTTGCATTGACACACAGTAACCTCCCTCTCTTCCCCCTGGCAGCCGCTCCATACTGCTCTCTTCTCGCCACTTTTGCTCTCCCTGTTATTCAGCATTACAAAATTCCTACATAGAAATTGATTTATTATCTCATCATATTGGTTTTTAAGGGGAATTGTAATTCCCCTCTTTGATGTCCTCATCTGCCTTCTCGATTCAATTCAATTCCAATTAAATTAAATTATTCTCCCCCTCTCTCCAGCCTATCTGCTACTACTGCCGGGAGGGCAGTAGTAGCAGACACACAAGTGAGTTGTGTGTCTGCCCTTACTAACGTGTACATTTAAAATACTCAATATAATTTCGGATTCATAGGCTATATTCCCCATCCCTACATTTTCTAGAACTGATGTGTTTTCTTTGTTACATGAAATTGTTTCTTTAATTTTCTTTATGATGTGTATTGTGTTATATATTTTCTCTTCTTGTTATTTTTTTTCTACTTCCTACGTACTGTCGCCTTCCATGTCACAAGAGTTCCAGTGTTCAGAGTGGTCCTGTGTTGAGATGTACATGTCACAATAAAACACTTTGATCTCTCCCTCTGCCCCCCCCCCCCTCACTCCATCTCGCGGAAGGGGTGAGTTGGGGGTCTACATGTCCGGGGTCAACTCAGGCTAAAACGGTATCCATGACATAAAATTGTATCTTACCTAGCGGACACATACATGCAGTCAAAAAAACAAAAACATCAGCACATTGGCTAGTTTCTTATCGAAATGTAAATGAGATTATTTTTTACACTGATAACCCCAAGTGACTCTGAACTGTAGGCTACTATTACGCGCAATAGTTATCACGTCACCGCCTATATGTTATGAATCCTTATCAGAATATAAAAGTTGCGCCATGTATACATACTTGCAGCACTTAATGCCGCCTGCCAGAGTCAGCGCAACACAGCGGAGAGCCTGGAGAGAGACTGGCTGGACTCTGCTGTCGTCACGTGTGTAGAGCCCACCCCAGGGGGAGCGAAGAATCTGCTTTCCCAGCCGAATGACTTCTGATTCCCCGTCTCCCAGTTGTATGAAAACCACTAATAACGATTTTGCTCAAATAGTCTAAAATAATATAATAATAGCCCGCTTTTGTTTTGTGTATTTTAACAAACCAAAAGCGACAAGACAAAGACAAACCAGTTATAACCAATTTGTTTTAAAAGATGTTCATTTTCTATCAAAATGTGAGGGTAAATGATTCCATTACATTCGGCATATAAACAAATACAAACGAACGTAGCCTGTATCTAAACAAAAACAACCATGCCGATACAACACATACCGGGGCTACACAACATACCGGGACGGAAATGACTCTGCTCTGAGCGGAGGCACTCAACGTGACAAACATAAAGCAGAAGAGAAGCGACGTGTTGATCCACTCACCTGCTATAATGCGAAATAAGTAGGCGCCGAAGCCACGGCTGCCAGGTAAGATGTAAAAAGCGAGGTTACTGTGTTCCTATGAGAGAAGCAGTCGACTCCGCTGCCTTGTCTCCGCTCTCACACGCCAACTGAGCTCTCATTGGTCGAGGCTCCGCTCGCGCTTTCTCCGCACGGTTTTACTAGTGTCAACATGTGCACGGATCCACGTGCCCATAGTCTGTGCGCGTGAGTCGTGTCATTTCATTGGCTGCGCGTGTGACATTCGCGAATGCCATTGGCTGGTCCTCTCAACCAGTGATCGCTTCGCTGAGCAGCGATTGGACGTTTGTGCAGACACTCAGTCTCCCGTCCACTCATGTGTGGGCTCTGTGTCGGGGCAGAGTAGAGCTGGTGTAAACACACGCACGCGCTACAACCCGGAGCCGAGCTAGTCATAAATAAATATGTATACACCCCTCCCCCCCTCCCCCTTCCCCGTAGAAGTGACCTTATGTGATTCTATGTGAATCCTATCGCATCCACATGAACACATGTGGCAAATACATAGGCAATGGGCAATAGAGTAGGCTTAAGTCAGAAATATAGAATGTATTACAATATGGAACATAGTATAGAGATGTGCCAATTCATTTTTATTTCTAATGTTATGTCATGTTCACATTGTTCTAATGTTTAGTAGCCTAAAAGAAAATAGAGGACCACGATTGACAAAATGTCAACCTTGTTTTTTTCCTCAACACGAGGACATCCATGACCTCCCCAGACCAATATAGGTCATGGGTTATTCTCAATTATTCTCTTCAATTTTTCCCAAACGTTATGGCCATGTGAAGAAATGGGGACTTACAATTTACATCTGTTAACAGAGACCTTAATTGCAAAGCATTCTTTGTGTTTGGGTGTGCTGCTGGTATTTCTAACATGAAGGGGTTAGCTGTGCTCTCTAAACCTTGCATACGTGCAGGCAAGCCGTGTCCCTTCCCCCATACATGCAACATACACATGAACTCCAGAACCCAGCACACACACAACACATGCAGTGTCCCAGTATGACCTACTACGCATGTCTTGTATCGACCAATGGCTATTATTGTAATGCAGCCTGTATAGAATCTACAAGTCAACGACTTGTCCATGCGTGCTTTAATGAAAAACAACAGCAGAATGGTTAACCAGTAAACCGACCACAGGTTTCTGTTTGTGTAAGCTATATGGTAACGTGAACTAAGTCAAGAGAATAGGCACTCCCCCACCTCCCCCAACACATTCCATGGCAACACATGAACTCATCGAACCTCCTCTGGGTTCACGGGTGCATTGACGACCACGACCACCACCTCTAACGCAACCCATCCCCCATCCCCCAGCCCTCCCACCACCACCACCTCCACCCTCTCCAACACAACCCATCCCCCATCCCCACCCCCTACCTCCACTACTAGCCTGAACCTAATCTATTCCTCTCCACGTCCACCTATCTTTCCATCCTCCCATGTAGGGACAGAGCTGAACATACTGGTGCTTTAAGCCTATGGAACACGACCAGCCGTGGTTTATGATGGGCAAACATGCAATGCACCAAATGCTCATAAATGGAGTGTATGGCCTATATGCTTTGTAAGCCTCCATTTATCCTCATTTGGTTTATAGCCTACCATTTAAAGAAAATGAACTGAGATCTCAGAATAGGTTAATGCACAGTGTATTGTGATAACTTTAAGTGTTCAAATACACATTTTGTGAAGGTCGCTTTGATCCCTATTTAAAAAGCAGATCATTAATTAAAATAAAATGGTCATGTAAAAGGTTGCTTAGGGTATTATGGGCCCCTCCACCACATTTGAATGGGGTATAGCCTATGTGAGTTGTATGGTTGACCAATTGTCTCCCCTGTAAAAACATGTTTTAGCCTGTTATTTTTAAACTAGGCTACACAAACAGGTGTGGTGAACCGCATGCCACAGCGAGGCGGACGATAGCCTACACCTGAGGGAAGGTATAGGCTTGTAGCCTATAAGCCCTCTTGAGTTCAGGGCTCAGCTCAGATTTCAAACGCCGTCAACCAGCCAAGCCAGAAGGAAAAAATACACACACCGCCACAATCACACCAATAGCCATTTAAATGGTGCACAACACAGCTTTCAATAAAGCCTATCGTTAAAGATCCATTTTCTTGTCTAATCTAGGAGGCCTATTTCCGGATTTTTATTTTATTTATTGCAACAAACAGTAGGCAATACAACAAACAGCGAACGGTATAACATAAGCCTATGCAGACCACTGCATAAGACGAATACGAGTAGCCTGGGTTGTTTCGCGTCGATGCCACCAGATAACGTTTGATAGGGAGGGGGGGTGCAGAAAGATCAATTCGTATCAATATTATAAGACACGTGAGGTCTGCTACGGCATTGGTTTTGAGATCACACGCTGCAGCTCAGCTTATTAGTAACCGCAAGCAACAAAGAGGACGTGGATACGTCTTATCTGATTGTGTTGTAATGGCGATAATTCACCCGTGTTGCACATCTAGACAGCTCGGGTCGTCCTCTGGCCTCAGTAACTTTCTGTCAATAAACGTTGTGAAGACTTAACGCCTCACAGACTTCATATTGACAGAAAGTTACTCGTCATGCTTGGACATTGCTTGCGGCGTTCCCCAGGGATCGGTACTGGGTCCAAAACTGTTTCTTCTTTATATAAATGATATCTGTAAGGTATCAAGTTTCAAGTATTTTATTGTCACTTCACAATTTACACGTGAGTATAAGCAGTGAGTGAAAAACTTTTTGTGCAAAACGCCCGACAGCCGACAGTAATTATAAAGGAATACAAAATAGAATAGAACTACAAAATAGAAATAGAACTGTGCAAATAGAAATAGAACTATAAATAGAATTTCTATGTAAAATAAGTAAATGAAATATAAAATGAAATGGAATATACAGCAAAAATATCCAGGTGAGCAATACACATATAAATCAATGTACTAAAATATACATTGTTATATGCTGACATTCACAGAATGTCACAGAATACCTTCTCAGACAGTCGACACAACACTAGCACCAGCAGTTGGCACCAGGACTAGCACTAACACCAGTACTAGCACCAGCACCAGCAGTAACACTAGCACCAGGACCAGCACTAGCAGTAACACCAGCACTAGCACCAACACTTAGCACTGCTACCAGCACTAGCTCCAGCAGTAACAACTTATCACCAGGACTAGCACTAGCAGTAACACTTAGCACTAGCATTTAGACATTGATGCCGAACTTGTTCAGCAGCCTGATGGCCTGACTGTGGAAGCTGTCTCTGAGTCTGCTCATCACTTGATACTGCGGTATCGCCTGCCTGACGGTAGAAGTGTGTACAGTTCGTGGCTGGGGTGGTTGTTGTCTTTAATAATCCTTTTGGCCTTGGCCACGCACCGCCTGGTGTATATATCCAGGAGGGAGGGAAGCTCACCTCCAACGATGTACTGGGCCGTCCGCACCACCCTCTGTAGTGTTTTACGCTCCAGTGCGGTGCAGTTCCCGTACCAAATATATATTACAATTAGTTTTGTTTGCAGATGACACAAACATTTTTGGTTTTGGGGGGAACTTGCAGGAGCTGTTGGTGATTGTTACTGCAGAAATGGGTAAACTAAAGGGGTGGTTTGACAGAAACAAATGATCATTAAACTTAAGTAAAACAAAAATCATGTTATTTGGTAATTGTAATAGAAATACTCAAGCACAGATACTGGTTGATGGTGTAGACATCGAAAGAGTTCATGAAAACAAGTTCCTTGTTTTAATAATAGATGACAAAATAAGCTGGAAATCTCACATAAAACATGTACAAAATAAACTGTCAAGAAGCATTTCAGTACTCGGTAAGGCAAAACACTTTCTGGACCATAAATCACTCCACATTCTCTACTGTTCACTGGTTTTACCATATTTAAATTACTGCGCGGAGGTTTGGGGCAATACTTATAAATGTACAACACAATCACTGACTATACTGCAAAAAAGAGCCATAAGGATCATTCATAACTCCGGTTACAGGGATCATACAAATTTACAATTTTTAAGATCAAATGCATTAAAATTCACTGACATGGTTAAATTTCAAACTGCACAAATAATGTACAAAGCAATAAACAAGCTACTTCCTGGTAACATTCAGAAATGGGGGTTATAATTAGAGGGGGGAATTGAATTTAAAACATCTTTATTTTCACACAACGTTACAAAGTTGTTGTGTTTCCGTATGTGGAGTGAAGCTGTGGAACGGGTTGAGCGTGGAGCTCAAGCAATGTCCAAGCATGACCCAGTTTAAAAAGCGGAACAAAAAGATGTTTTTTACGAGGTACAGGGAGGAAGAAGGGCTTTGACCATTTTTTGTTTATTTTTTGTTTATTTATAGTACTTATTTACTTTTATATTTTACTTTTGTAAATATGCATGTTTATGGGTGTGCGGGTACACATACATATAACTGAGGGTAGGATTAAATAAGCTTATGCTTCTTCCTGCTCCTTTTTGGACATGTTAGGTTATTTTCTTTTACTGTATTCTTTTTATTGTATTGTTCTAACATGTTCAAAATAAAGCCTGCATCATCATCATCATCATCGTCACTCATACATGCCAACGTTTATTTGTGTGAAGCCAAACGCATGCCGATAGTAAGAGCATGACCCAAGCTGGTAATGTTTATCGTCATACGTCATTAAGTACTTTGTATGTATTTTTGTATACATTGCGCACACCGCGGAGATGACTGTAGCAGTCTCGTCTGCAAACGGTGCGTGTTTCTCCTCTCACGTGTGCTCTCGTAACGTCGGCCTATCGCCACAAGATTTTTTTTCCACACGAAGCCGCGTTCCGGTGGATATTTATGAATGAAATCAAATAAATACTATACACCCCCTGTAAGGAGTAGACCAATAGGCAATAGAATAGAGTCTTATGCCACGCCCCCCACGATACGAACGACCTATTAAATCGCTATACGGCAGTCTGTTGCGTAATATTCCCCACCTGCTTGGAGAGCCTACACATACTGGACGAATTAATTAAATGAAAGGAAGTTCAGTAATACGACGTAACACCTGAAATTTATAGAAGAATCTTCAGTTCGGCGTATATGAAATCATGACATTGAATGCAGATATGACACATAGGATCTAGGAGCGATACAACTGAGGCCTATTTGTCAATGTAGCCTACTGTACTGTACCATTTATTTGTATTCGTTTATTTTAACTAACAAACACCATATTCGAACAGATGACATGATTATGTCCAATGGCGGAGATGAAAATCAGTGTACCATGTCTCATGGGATCATGGCTCCCTCTTGTGGCCAAAATCAGAACAACATGTAAGTGTTGACAACATGTGATAGTGAACAACTTCCCACATAAATTACACAGAGTGGGAGATGCTGGAAATTAAATGTCCACTGTGAAATCGAACTATGCATACACTACCCTGGGCAATTGTAGAGTTACAATGGTCAAAAGAAGCAGTTTGGATTAATAGATTC